>QRFJ01000163.1:1213036-1351391 GCA_006176705.1 Cocos nucifera | reverse complement strand
GGGGACAATGGGTATGTCTATTGCACAGGAGTGACTAGCAAGAAGTTTCTTAAACTAATTAAACCCTTTTTACTATAAAATTACTTCTAATAAATATTGTATTCAGGTTAGTATTGTGACTAAAGAAGAGATATGTTCAATTACAGACCAATTATTGACTCCTCGATGATCAGTTGATAAGTAGCAAAAGTTATTGAACTCCACCAAAGAGCCGAAAGCCTGTCCAAATCTGGAGTCATTGGTGTTTTACAGTGACATCAATCATTCAAGATCCAGAAAGGAGATCGCCCGATTTCCTTGGCCTAAACCTTAAACCCAAAGCCCCGCTGAATCGACTTTGTGAGTACGTCATGGCTCTGAGAGTGATAGACGCTGACGGGCCTCCCAGGTGTTGTTTCCTCCGATGGAAAGGGAACGTGCGAGTGGTGGGACTTCTAACCCAGCCTCCGCAACAAAGCCTACAGAGACTAGAAAAGAGATTATAATCTGAAGAAAGCAAGCAGAGCGAGTTTTGAGAACAAATTCGAGAATGTATTAGGCTCCGCTTTTGACGAGATCTACAACTTCCCCTGGTCGCGAGGATAAGCTCCAGGCAATGAACTTAGGATTGGAGGCGCCCGATACAATGGGGATTGTAGTTACATTTATAACAAAACATTATAATGCTAATATAAACTGTTATAACATTGTTATTATTTTATCATGTTATTCTATAAAATCTAAACTAGCCGCACGTTGCACGGTAGATAATTGATTTCATAATTATTAAAAATTTTAATAGATAAACATTCATAAAAAATCTTTTTTTATTTGTTTAATATTTTATTTTATTTAATTTATTATATAATAATTTTTTAATTTTATAAAAATAAATATTTTATTTTATTTTATTTCTATCTTTGTACCTTCTATGTACCTATCGGTACCTGCTGCATCTCCTATCACCACACCGCTCCTAGTTCTTTCTCGCAAATGTCGATCCCCATCTGACGACCCAACCCCTCTTCTTCTTCTCATACCTTTACGTGCTAAGCGTTGGTGTCACCATCCTTCTGCATCACACTCTTTTTCTCTCTCGACAATCGAGCGATCCCGTTACAACCCCCTTTGGCATCCCTGATCGATACTTGCTCGTCACTGGCCATCATTGAAGCAAAAAGAAAAACTTTCTTCTTTCTTTTTCTTTCTCTTTCTTTTTTTTTTTTATCTTCTTTCTCTTTTTTCTTCTTCCTTTTTGATAACAATAATATACTTTATTATTTTTTTCTTCTTCTTTTTGTTCTCATTACCTTCTTCCACGCCTGACTATCGACTTGCCGTCTCCCGCATCATGGCATTTTCTTAATCTCTTCAGCAAACATCTGACTCCTTATTGCACCTTCACATCTCAATATTTTCTTTCATACCTTCTCCAAACCTTCAGAAACTATAAATAAAGAATTGTGACTTTCAAATCGATGAGAAGTTTACCATGCTTTATTATAAGATAATTATTACGAATTTGATCTTATGCTGATCTTTAATCGAATTGATTCAAGAATCTGAAATATGATTATTTTTAAAAAATATAAAAATTATTATTTTAAAAAAAATTTAGTATTGTTATTCATTTTTTAAATTAAAAGATATGTTATCTTTTTTAAAATAATAATAAATTAATATTTTTAAAAAATATTTTATTTTATAATATTTATTTTTAAAAATAATAATTTTAAAAATATTTTTCATCTCTATCTTTTTCTATTTTTTATTTAAAATATATTTTTTAGTTTTTTAAAAATCTAACTTTATTATTTAAAAAAATAATATTTAATATTATATATATGATAAAATAATTAATCCATGTGTCATAACTAAAATCATCTGAGATGCTGAAGTGGCAATACCAAAATACTCCTCCATAGAGTATTATTTTTATTATATATATAATAGATAAATTAGTATTTATATTTTAAAAATTAAAAAAATTATTATTATTTTAAAATAATTATAAATTTATATTTTTAAAAATATTATTATTATTATTATATTTTTAAAAAATAATTTTTTTTAAATATTTTTATTCTATTTCTTTTCTAATTTTATTTTTAAATATTATCTTTTAATTTTTTAAATATTATTTTATTATTATTTAAAATAAATATTTACATTATTATAGATAAATAAAAGTAATATCACGTGGCATAACTAAAATCATCTGAGATGCTGAGATGGCAATACCATAATATTTTTCATAGAATATTATTATTATATTATATATATAGATATAATAGATAATAGATTACGGGAGACTTTGAAATCATTTTTCTTGTTTGAAGAGAATTGAATGGGCTAATCTTGTGTATACTGATTGGATTACAAATTCTGTTATCATTATTTTAGGTCATTGGATTAGTTTATTTTAAAAAGGCTAGCTAAAATGTATATGCAAATACAATATTGTTGTGGACAAGGGTCGGGTATGGATTCATATATCGCATGTGAGATATTGTCCACTTTGACTCATGGGCCCTCACGATTTTACTCTTAAAATATGCCTCATTGGGAAAGTTTATTTCTTCCATATAAATTCTAGTCTCCTTGAGCTCCATGACTAATATGGACTAATTGATCCTTCTCTTATTAGAATCACAACAAACCCCCAGTCAAGGGTAGATCCAACTGTTACGGTCCAAGAAGCCCATAGTTAGCAAGGATGCCCCTATCCCTACTGCGCGTTATATCATTGTACGGACAAGGCTGATCCTCCAATTCGAATATGTTGTATCACACGTAAGATATTGTCTGCTCTGGCCCGTGCGCCTCATGATTTTATCCTTTAAAAAAGCGCCTCATATAGAAAAATCTATTTCTTCGCATATAAACGTGAGTCTTCTTAACTCACAACAATGTAGGACTAATGGTTCCTCATTGATATAAACAAAGGTCGGAGATAAGGACTCAGCCTTGACACCTTATTAGAACCCTACAAAGCCTACGAAACAATGTAGGGTTAACGTGTCCTGTCATTGTGAAACAAAGGCTCAAAATAAGGGCTCATCCCTTGACTCACCTTATTAAAACCATAACAAGCCTCCAAATTAAAGATTCCTTAACTCGACAATATACAATCCGAGAGCTCTACAGTCAGCAAGGTGGGCTCCTATCCCTTCCTAGCGCGCCATTGTTGGGACAAGAGCTTCATCCTCGATTCTATGGCGTTACATATGAGGTATTATCCACTCTATCCTATAGGCCTCAATGATTTATATATATCCTTATAAAGATACCTCATATAAAAAGAATCTATTTCTTTCATATAAGCACGAGTTTTTCTAACTTCGATATGACTAATGAATATCCTCCTCTTATTAGAACACAATACATACTAATTAATAAAAACTAAATTTCAATTTTTAATCAAAATTTAAATTAAGATAATTAATTATTAATAATTTTTAATTATACTCATATCTCATCTTGCTCTTAATTCATATTTTCTCTCAATCTAATAGGTTCATAAATTAGTATAAATGGAATTTCTACAAAGTCTTCATTCATCTTTTTCTAATTCTTAGAAATCAAGTATTATGAGAATCATTTCATCTAATAATAATATAACATATTTTTTTTATAACAAAGTCCAGAAATTTAAAAATTATTTTTTATAAGCACCTACCATATTTAAAGTAGAATTTAATAAGAATTATTATATGACTAGTTTAAATATTTAATGGAATGATCTTTTGAGGTTATTTTGAAATCATAAATTAAATTTTATAATTTTAATATAATCTAAGGATTTTGATAAAATAATTTTTAAGTCCAAATTATTGGATGTCATATGGAAGAACTATATATATTTTTTTAATGAAAATATGGATGAAGTATTTGGTAAAATGAGTTTTCAAATATCAAAGCTTCATGACAAAGGAAAGCATTGCCTTAAGCGCGATGGGCTGAAATTTTTGCTGACTAAGGGAAGCTGGTGACCTATAACATTAAGGACATTACAAAAAAAAAAAAAAAAACCTTTCCAGTTAATCCTCGTATTTACACATGGCAAGTCAATAAATTTGTTAGAAAATATATCTTCAGTGGTCAAATCTAGTATAGAATCTCATGAATTATTTACATGATCTAACATAAAATTAACAATAAAATGATCTTAATTATCACTATATAATATTTTTATTATTATTTTAAAATATTATTGAATATTATAATGAAATCATGTACTAAAATATAAATCGGATCATAAAATTAGTAGTTGGCAAAATAGATATCAGGATTAAGAAAAATAATTTGATTGTTGTTTCGGTCAAAAGCAGGCACTATCATTGGAAATAGATATAAATTAGATAAATAAAAATTTATTATTTTTTTAATATATATATATATATAAAAATAGATTGAGTTTTGATTGAATTTTAATTTATATTTAATTAAATTTTTGATCATTAAATCAACATATATTTTCAAAATATTTTTAAAAATTAAATAATTTTTTTTTATTTATTAATTAAAAAATTATACAAATATTTTTTTAGAAGATATCTTCATGCTCCATAAAGATATTTTTGATTTTTTATTTAAATTAATTTAATTATAAAAAATTTGATAGGATATGAGCTGGATAAAATATTTTATAAAATTTATGAGCAAGTACTAATTCAGTTACCAATCAGCCACGTAGGAGACGATTCAATCAGCAGCTTCTGGCCGCTAAGATCACAAAAATTTGTATAATTATGTTGTAATATGTGGTACTTAGATTATCAAAATAATAATAAAAAAAATAAAAGTGGGAGAAGAGGAAGATAATTATTATTAAAATGAGTGATCGCGCAGATGCAACTGCCTCCTACGTTTACCCACATCATTTCCATGGAAGCTCTCATCTCCCTCCCCTCCTCCCATACCTTCCACCTCTCACCCCTCCCCTCCAAACCCCCACACCCCCTCCCTTCTCTTCCTTTCCACCACCACCGCTCCATAAAAACCCATTACCACATCTTCTCTCCAATCAAAACCACCAGACTCAATGCCCAGCTCTCCTCCTCCGCTGCCACAACCACCACCGATCTCCCCAGCGACGAGACCCTCGCCGGCGACGAGAAATTCAACTGGTTCGCCCACTGGTACCCGCTCGCCCCGGTCTGCGACCTCGACAAGCGGGCCCCCACCTCCAAGACGGTGATGGGCCTCGACGTGGTGATCTGGTGGGACCGGCAGGAGGGCCGGTGGCAGGTGTTCGACGACCGGTGCCCCCACCGCCTCGCCCCGCTCTCCGAGGGCCGCGTCGACCCTTGGGGCCGCCTCCAGTGCGTCTACCATGGATGGTGCTTCGACGGCGCCGGCAGCTGCAAGTACATCCCCCAGGCGCCGCCGAACGGCCCTCCGGTAACGCTTCCGATAATATCCGTATCAAATCTTTTCTTTCTTTACTTCTCCAATTTGTTGGTGAAAAATTTGAATGGCATGAAATGCTCAATGTAGAAATAATCACATTTTTCATCTAAGTTTTTTTAGGATTTTTTTTTTTTTTTTTCATAATATGTTTGCTTCAGTTTTATCAAGTTTGTACAACTCTGCAGGTTCATACGTCCAATAAGGCATCTGTCGCTGTTTATCCCAGTGTTGAACAGAATAAGATTGTGTGGTTTTGGCCGAGCACTGACCCTGCATACAAGGATATTTTGATGAAGGAAAGACCTCCCTACATTCCAGAGTTGGATGACCCATCGTACACGTCTACAATGGGGACGAGAGATCTTCCTTATGGGTAAATGCCGTTCTCAAACTCTTTTAAATTGGCACAAACAAAGTCAAATTCAACATTTATCGTCGCATCGTAGACATGAAATTAAATTGTTGGTTGAACAATTTGTATTGTTTCATATTGTAGACAGCATACGGATGGCTGTATTATTCTAAAAGAAAATTATAAAGATGAATCACTGAAGAGAAATTAACACTAGCTAGAAAAATGAAGCCCCATAAATAAACTGATGTTTCCAAATGGAGAAACACAGGGTAGACTTGCATTATGGGGTCTTTTTGTTTTTTGTTTTCCAGATTAGACTATTGGCTCTGAACTGGATGCATGTAAAACTCTTAGGTAATACTAAGCATCATCCTAAAACAAGGCTGCAGAACTTGGCTTTAGAGGCCGCTCTTCAGAAATTAAAGTCTAGTATAGAAAGTGATCTTTAGATGCCAGCCCAGTCTGTAGTCATTTTTGAACCCTCAAATGATTCCCAATCCATCTAACTAAAAATCACCCGTTGCCCTTTATCTCTGGTTTACATTTTTATGCTAGTTAACTTTATAGAAACAGTTCATATGCTTCTGAACCAATTCTGTTTAATTTTTAGCTAGACTGTCAAAATCTGTTGTTAACAGTGCTAGCTTGCTGATCTTTATGAAGGACACGAGCTGCTGGTTCAACATTACGAAATGCTCCCTTTGTATGTTTTGAGATCCAGCTGACATTAGTCAATTAACTTGTTTATCATCACTGTCTTTCAAATTATCATCTTATTGCCTTGTACCTTTGACTCCTTTGTCTCCCTATCCTTCTTATCTGTGTGTTATATCGACACGTTTGCTTTACGTGTAATCAAAGAAAAGAAGTCCTATCTATCTGTATTCGAGACATTTGATTTTATGCTGTAGTAAGCATTGCTAATTATGCAGTTTAATGAGCCCCCAATGTTAGTGCTGTGCATTTGATCAGGAGTATACTGGAGGGGTTATTGTCCACAGACTTGCTGCCCTACAAGTTTTAGTGTTCCATGATCCTAATTATCTTGCATTGCCCACATTTTTTTCTCTCCTGTTTTGGCTTCTAGATGTTCCTGATTGATGCAGTTGCCTCATATGATAGACTTAACATTAGATCCCAAAAGTTTAAGCTTTTAAGGAAGGGATCAACAAGTGTATATCAGTCCTTAACAACCCACATGCGGCCTGGACCATACATGAGAAGGCATGACGAGTCCAGGGGTCAGCAATGTATATCAGGTCTTTACTCTCTCCTTCACACACTAACCATTATCTTAAGCTCTTAGGGAAGGGGGTTAGTAATGTATATCAGGCCTAACACTTCATTTCGTGCGAGATCTAGATCATGCACATGAAGGCATGAAGGAGTCAAGAATGACTAACATAAGAATGAGCCAAGAACAACACAACACAAAACGAGTCAAGGGAAGAAAAGATTCAAGAAAGTAAACATGTAAAATTCATTTGAATGGGATTTGGATCCATGACCTTTGCTCTGATACCATGTTAACTAACTGCTGGTACCCAAAATCTTAAGCTGTTAGGGAGGGTCAATATTGTATGAGGTCTTGATGCTTCCTTGGCAACCAACCTGAAACTGTATGCTGCAAAGAGAGATTTCTATCCTTAGATGTGTTGCTTCAGCCTCCAAATGAACCTTGTGAACATCTATATTTGTCTTTGGATGAATTTCTTCTGGTCAATGGTCGAATTTATTTGCATAATTCTTGCTTTGTGTTGATGCAAGGTTCATAAAGATAACATCTGGGTCATCTGGAATGAGTTTCTTTAGAAACTAAAACATCTTGGGCTAGAAATTAATATATTCTTTACAATGCCAACTTTGACCTTCTTATCACCTGAAAGCTCCATGCACCTCAAAATCCTCACTGCAATGTTAATCTGATCTGATTTCTTTTATAATATTTGAAGATATATCAACTGTCAATTTGTAATCCTTAAGCTCTTTAATGATACTCCTGCGGGCTCTATGAGATATTTCTAATTTTGAAATTGTTGGGGATAAATCCCGCTCCCGCCGAAGTCTAGTCCGATGCTTAGCCTAATACAACCAGTAGCCGCAGAAGAGCTTCAGCAAACGGGCTTTAGCCGAACTCCTTCTGACTCCCCAATCGTCGAGCTTCAGTCAGACTCCCGTAAGAGCCGAACTCTCTCCGCGTCATTACAGCTAGGTGCCTGCGGGAGCCGAATTCTCTCCAGCAGCCGAGCTTCTACGGAAGCCGGACTCCCTGCAGACTTCTCCAGCGGTCGAGCTTCTACGAAAGCCGGACTTCCTGCGGACTTTTCCAGCGGCCGAGCTTTTACGGAAGTCGGACTCCCTGCGGATTTCTACAGCGGACGGACTTCTCAATGGCCGAACTTCCATAAAAGCCGAACTTCTTATGATGGATTCCTGCAGGCAATCCCACTACGGTTACACGATAATAATGATCGACATTTGTCGAGTCAATAACGATCGGCATTTATCAAGTCAATAACGACCGGCATTGATCAGGACAGTTACGACAATCACTAATCAAGGCGGTTACAACAAGCTCCCTCTATAAAAAGGATCCTCCGGATACACTTAGGTCAGGTTCTGAAAATCCTTCTTTCTTCCTCAAAACTCTACCGAATTTCATACCGAGCACTCCATTCCTGTTGACTGGAGCTGACTTGATCGTCGGAGGGTCCTACCGGAGTCAATCCCCACCGGCTCCAGACGGAACTTTATTTTGCAGGTCCCTGGCGGCGACCTCATCGGCCTCCACTCCAGCAGATTTCGACGACGATCAGTATCTGCATCAACAGATTGGCGCTAGAGGAAGGACAACCGGCAAAGATTTCTCTCTTAAAGGAAGCCGGGGTTCCTTTGTTCTTAAAGGGGTGCTCGGGAAATCTCTCTTCCTCCTTTTTCGAATTCCTTTCCAAAAAGAAAAGATGCCCCCCAGGAGAGCCTCCACCCAGCGATCGGCGGCCTCTGCAGCCCGATCCCGTTCGGGTCCATCCGCTCCCGCTCCAGCCCCAGCGACCCAGGCTCACTCTATAGCCCGGCGATCGGCAGCCTCCGCAGCCCAATCCCGTTCGGATCCGTCCGCTCTCGCTCCAGCCCCGGCGACCCAGTCTCACTCTGTAGCCGCGGTAGACGCTGAGCAGTTCAACCTGCTCGTCCAGCAGGTTCGTGGTCTCACTGAGGCAATTTAGGCGGTGCAGGTCATGCACCAGCAGGCCTCCGTACCAGTTCAACTGGCGCAGAATTCTCCAGAGCCGTGCGGTCCAGTCCAGGGGCAATCGACATGGGCAACCCGACCTCCAATCCTCGGAAGAGGAAGGCAACGGAAGGAGAGCCCTTGTTCGGACTGCAGCTCGTCCCAGGGTGAAGCTTTGCATCCATTCAGCAGGAAGATCTTGAAGATCAAAGACCGCGAGGATCTCCTTGATCAAAGGCTCTTAGAAATGAGCCAACGAATCGAAGAACTCCGTCACACTCCCTCCTCACGCGGTAATGACATCTGCACTGACCCTCCTTTTTCGCAGAAAATCATGCAAGAACCAGTCCCGCTGAACTTCAAGCTCCCACAGTTCGAGAGCTATGATGGGACCACCGATCCGGTCGACCACCTGGAAGCCTTCCGAATAATGATGTTGCTCCATGGCACGTCAGACGCTATCTTATGTCGGACTTTTTCCTCTATCCTTAAAGGGGCCATTAGGAACTGGTACTCGGCGCTCAAGCCAAACACCATCTTATCGTTTGACCAGATAAGTCAACAGTTCGCGGCCCACTTTGTTAGTAGTCGGCGTTCGCGCTGAGGTTTGGAGTCCTTAATGGCCATCAGGCAGAAGGAGGGAGAATCCATCCGGGCTTATATTACTCGGTTTAATACTGCTGCACTAGAGGTCCGGGACCTGGACCAGTCAGTCGCCATGGCCGCTCTCAAAGACGGCCTTCAGAAGAACGATCTACTGTTCTTCCTAGAAAAGAAGTATCCCAAGGACTTTGCCGACATGTTGGCTCGGGCCAAAAGTTATGCCCAGGCAGAGGAGGCCTTCGAGGCTAAGGACGACGAAGTCGGCGGCAAGCGGCGAATCGGCGAATCGGCAGGCCAGGCAGGTCCGCCGAAGAAAGAAAGCGGACTGAAGCTCGGCCGCGTTTCCGGACTCCCCCTGGTCGCGGGCGAGCCCGGACTCCCCCTCAAGCTCGAAAGTGGGGAAGCCCTGACGGAATGACACGTCGAGGTTCCCCTCAATGCCGAAGTTCTTTCCGACGACGACGATTTCACAACTACGCCCCCTTAACATCCCGAAGACTCGAGTACTGATGGAGATCCGGAAACGACTTCCAAGATCGGAGAGAATGCGTTCTCATCTTAGCAAGCGCAATCCCAACAAGTTCTGCCTTTACCATCGCGACCACGGTAATGACACCGAGGAGTGCATTCAACTCCAAGACGAGATCGAAGAGCTCGTCAGGCGAGGCAGACTAAGCCGATTTCTTCGAAGACGGCCCGAGGAGAAGGAAAATCGGCCAAAAGCGCTACCGCCAAGTGGGGAAAACCAGCAAGAAGATCAGCCGCCCCTTGGCATCATCAATACTATCTTAAGGGGACCTCAGCAAGGAGAGACCAGCAAATCCGAAGGATCGGCGAAGAGGTGGAGGATCATGGAGCCTGTAGCCTTCACCAAGGAGGATGGTCAGGGAATCCAATTTTCACACAATGATGCGGTTGTAGTTTCTTTGAATATTGCTGACTACGATGTACGCCGCGTTCTAGTAGATAATGGAAGCTCAGCTGATGTGTTGTTTTACGATGCCTTCTCAAAAATGTCCCTATCCGACGATCGATTGGGGCCGATGAATTTTCTGCTGGTAGGATTTGCTGGCAACGCCGTACCAGTCGAAGGTATAATAACATTGACCGTAGCAGCAGGGCAGCGCCCGAAGCTTGCCAAAGCTTGGGTCGACTTCCTAGTCGTAAGGACTCCGTCCGCCTATAACGCGATCCTTAGCCGACCTGGTCTAAATGCACTCTGGACGGTAGTGTCAACCTATTATTTGAAGATGAAGTTTCCGACGAGTCACGAAGTCGGAGAAGTCAGAGAAGACCAGACTCTGGCGAGGTATTGCTATTCGATCGCCCTGCATAAGGAAGATCAGCCCGACCCTTATCTTGTTGACGGACTAGACGTTCGTGACGACCTCACTGAGGAGCGGGGCGAGCCTGTGGAAGACCTCGTTTCTGTGCCCTTGAATGACGGAAACTTGGAACATGTGGTGCAGATCGGCTCCAACTTGGCGACCGAGGTTCGGGAGCAGCTCATCGCTTTCCTCAGAAGAAACGCGGACGTCTTCACCTGGACCCCAGTGGATATGCCGGGGATTGACACCGAGGTCATGGAACATCGGCTGGCCGTCGATCTGAAACACCGGTCGATAAGAGAAAAGCTGCGCCAACACGCCCCGGAGAGGTAGAAAGCGATCGCCGAAAAAGTAGACAAGCTCCTCAAAACCGGACTCATCCGGGAGGTTAACTATCCGACCTGGGTTTCGAATGTGGTTCTTGTCAAGAAAGCAAATAACAAGTGGAGGATGTGCGTCGACTTCAAAAAGCTGAACAAGGCTTGTCGAAGGACAGCTACCCTCTGCCCAGGATCGACCAGCTGGTGGACGCAACCTCGGGCCATGAGCTCCTCACCTTTATGGACGCCTTTTCTGATTACAATCAGATACGCATGGCGCCTGAAGACGAAAAAAAGACCGCTTTCATTACTAACCGAGGTCTTTATTGCTACAAGATCATGCCTTTTGGACTCAAGAACGCAGGGACAACATACCAGCATTTGATCAATAAGATCTTCAAGGAGCAGATCGGCCGCAACATGGAGGTGTACGTAGATGACATGCTCGTCAAAAGCTGAGCTTCAGCAGACCACCTGGTCGACCTTGAAGAGACCTTCGGTGCACTCAGAAAGCACAAGATGAAGCTGAACCCAACCAAATGCGCCTTTGGCGTAACCTCCAGAAAATTTTTCGGGTTCATGGTGTCGAGATGCGGAATCGAGGCAAACCCCCAGAAAATTCGAGCCATTCGAAAAATGACTACTCCAAAGACGATCAAGAAAGTTCAGCGCCTGGCCGAAAAGGTGGCGTCCCTAAATCGCTTCGTCTCAAGGTCGGTCGAACGATGCATGCCCTTCTTCGAGGTTTTCAGACGACCGAAGGACTTCTGCTGGACGGCGGAGTGCCAACAGGCATTCGAGGAACTCAAAAACTACCTCAGCACGCCCCCGCTGCTGGCAAAATCTGAACCTGGGGAAGAATTATTTCTGTATCTAGCTGTCTTCCCGGTGGCCCTGGCAGCAGTCCTCGTCAGGGAAGAAGCAAAGACGCAACGACCAATCTACTACATGAGCCGAGTCCTAAGGGACGTGGAGATCAGGTACTTTAGGTTAGAAAAACTGGCTTACTGTCTCATAATTGCTGGCAGGAGGCTCCGACCTTACTTTCAGGAGCACACCATAACGGTCCTCACAGATCAACCAATAAAAGCAGTTCTCCACCGAGCAGACGCTTCCAAAAGAATTACAAAATGGGCAATCGAGCTCACAGAGTTCGACATCAACTACCGGCCCAGGCCGTCGATCAAAGCTCAGATACTAATGGATTTTGTGCTAGAATGCACCATTCTGATTGAAGCCGAGCTTGAATCGAGCAGAACCAGCACCAGAGCGAGGCCGAACTTCGATGAAGCCGAGCTGTCGCGGTCGATCCTCTCCGAAGAGAGCGTTGACCTCCCTGAAGATTCCTGGGCTCTGCACGTGGATGGTTCGTCCAATTCTGCTGGAGCTGGTGCGAAGCTGGTCTTGGTTAGCCCCGAAGGAGTTGTCGCCGAGTACGCGCTGCATCTCGAGTTTCCTGCAACAACAATAGGGCCGAGTATGAAGCGCTGATCGTCGGATTAAAGATAGCAAGAAAATTAAAAATAGATCGGCTTCAAGTCTACAGCGATTCCCAACTGGTGGTTGGTCAAGTCGGCGGCGGTTACGAGGCACGGGAGGAATGCATGGCGAGGTACCTCGAAAAAGTGAAGAATTTGATCCCGGCCTTCGATAGTTTCGGCATTCAGTATATTCCGAGGGCGGAAAATGCAAGAGCCGATCTTCTTTCTAAGTTGGCCGCTTCAATGCCGGCTGAACTGCCCAAAGGAGTGTTTTTGGAAACTTTGAAATGCCCGACCACAGAGGAATCTCAGGCCATCCTGCAGACGGAATTCGAGCCCAGCTGGATCGACCCGTTGATCGCCTACCTTCAAGAGAGGGTCCTTCTCCGCGAACGAAAAGAAGCTCGAAAGCTCAGGAATCAGGCCTCCCGCTACGTCTTATATGAAGGCAAATTATATAAGAGGTCGTACTCCTCCCATTGTTGAGATGTCTCCGACCTTCAGAGGCCGACCTCGTGCTATGGGATGTGCACGAAGGACTCTGCGGAAGTCACGTAGAAGCCAGGTCCCTGTCGCAAAAACTACTCCGATAGGGGTACTACTGGCCGACTTTGTTTCGCGATTCCGTGGAATATGTAAAGAGATGCGACCGCTGTCAGAAGAACGCCAATGTGCAGAGGCAGCCGACATCCGAACTTACTCCGCTCAGTTCACCTTGACCGTTTGCGCAATGGGGAATGGATATACTTGGCCCCTTTCCAACAGCGTCTGGGCAGCGGAAGTTCCTCCTGGTCGCGATCGACTACTTCACCAAGTGGGTCGAAGCCGAACTACTCGCGAAGATTTTCGAGGCCAAGGTGCAGGACTTCGTCTGAAAGTCACTGGTCTGCCGGTTCGGCCTGCCCCGAACCCTCATAACCGATAATGGACGACAATTCACCGGAGCGAGGTTCGTCGAGTTCTGCGAAGGACTAAACATCTCCCACCGCTTCACATCGGTGGCTCACCCTTAGGCTAATGGGGAAGCTGAGATAACCAACCGGACCTTGCTGCAAGGAATCAAAGCGAGACTCGATAGGACAAAAGGGGCCTAGGTGGACGAACTCTATCATGTCTTCTGGGCATACCGAACTACTCAGAGGGTGCCGACCGAAGAAACACCCTTCGTCTTGGCTTCGGTACTGAGGCAGTTATCCCGGTCGAGCTTAAGCTCCCTTCTACGCGAGTCGTGGGCTTCAATGAGCGGCACAACCCCCAGGACCTCAGAGTCAACCTCGATCTTCTAGAAGAAAAGAGGGAAGAAGCCCGCGTCCGGATGGTAGCCTACAAACAGAAGGTGGCTCGGTACTACAACTCCAGGGTTAAAAGCAAGACGTTCAGAGCGGGGGACTTAGTGCTCCGGCGAGCCGCCGTTGCTCAGCCTCAAAGTCAAGGGAAGCTCGCCCCAAACTGGGAAGGTCCGTATGAGGTAACGGAAGTCATCCGACCCAGAACTTATTGACTGAAGGAACTCAGAGGGATAGTGCTTCCCCGACCATGGAACTCAGAAAATCTGAGAATGTATTATCAGTAAACTTCCTTTAAAAACTCCTTTGCTCTACATTATTGATTTCTGGCACAAGGATTACGGGATGACAGGAAAGAAATGAGTAAAAGTAGCCCATTAGGAACAGGATAATAACCTCGTCCTAATGCGAGCAGGTCAAAGACCTCTAAATCTCTGCTGCAGGAGACAAGGTCTCCTCAGGTCAACATCGGCCACGGAAAATAAGACCTTACTAAAGTGGAAAGCCTCATTCACAAAGAACGAGATGAGGGGAGAGGTGCGGACGACGGTCCGCATGTGCCCCCACAATCCGTTAGGAACAGGAGGAGGACCTCGTCCTAACACGAGCAAAGTTGAAGGCCTCGTTCACAAAGGACGAGATGGGGAGAGAGGCGCGGACGACGGTCTGCATGTGCCCCCACAGCCTGTTAGGAACAGGAGGAGGACCTCGTCCTAACACGAGCAAAGTCGAAAGCCTCTTTCACAAAGGACGAGATGGGGGGAGAGGCGCGGACGATGGTCCGCATGTGCCCCCACAGCCCGTTAGGAACGGAAGGAGGACCTCGTCCTAACGCGAGCAAAATCGAAGGTCTCGTTCACTTTAAACGAGACGGAAGGAGACGGACGACGGTCCGAATGTGCCCCCATAGCCCGTTAGGAACAGGAGGAGAACCTCGTCCTAACGCGAGCAAAGTCGAAGTTAGGAACAGGAGGAGAACCTCATCCTAACCCGAGCGACCAGGCCAACCTCGGTCGGAGAGCTTCAACTTTCACTTCGGTCAGATCGGAGATAACCTCGTCCTAACGCGAGCAACAACTTTAGCCGGAGATGAGATCTCCCCCGAGAGCACGAGGCTCAGAGAAAGACTTCGGCAGTCGTCATTCCTGCACTCCCTTCCTTCGATTTTCGAACTCGAGAGTGGGGGGGCTGGTGTTGGGGATAAATTCCGCTCGCATCGAAGTCTAGTCCAATGCTTAGCCTAATGCAACCAGTAGCCGCAGAAGAGCTTTAGCAGACGGGCTTTAGCCGAACTACTTAGCGGCCAAACTCCTTCTGACTCCCCAATCGCCGAGCTTCAGTCAGACTCCCGCAAGAGCCGAACTCTCTCCGCGTCGTTATAGCCAGGCGCCTGCAGGAACCGAATTCTCTCCAGTAACCGAGCTTCTACGGAAGCCGGACTCCCTGCGGACTTCTCCAGCGGACGGGCTTCTACGGAAGCCGAACTCTCTGCGGACTTCTCCAGCGGCCGAGCTTTTATGGAAGCCGGACTCCCTGCGAATTTCTACAGCGGACGGGCTTCTCAATGGCTGAACTTCCATAAAAGCCGAACTTCTTATGATGGATTCCTGCAGGCAATCCCGCTACGGTTACACGATAATAACGATCGGCATTTATCGAGTCAATAACGACCGGCATTGATCAGGACAGTTACGACAATCATTAATCAAGACGGTTATAACAAGTTTCCTCTATAAAAAGGACCCTCTGGATACACTTAGGTCAGGTTCTGAAAATCCTTCTCTCTTCCTCAAAACTCTACCGAATTCCATACCGAGCACTCCATTCCTGTTGACTGGAGCTGACTTGATCGTCGGAGGGTCCTACTAGAGTCAACCCCCATCGGCTCCGGATGGAACTTTGTTTTGCAGGTCCCCGACGGCGACCTCATCGGCCTCCACTCCAGCAAATTCCGGCGACAACCAGTATCTGCGTCAACAGAAATCATCAACAGCATTTTAGCATACAGGTGGGTCCTGAATTCATTTAGTCAATGGTCATGTTGACTCTGATGTCTCGTTCCATCTTCCTAATTGTTCTACAAAATTTCTAGATAATCAATTTCTCTTCTCGTATTAGGTGGATATGGGGGACATTACTTTGATGTCCTTGATTATATTGAAAAAATGCCCTTGATTGCTTGATTGATGTCACAATGATCTCAAGGATTGAAACTTTCTTTCTGAAATTCCCAAGCAGCTGGCTTCAACTTTTCTTTCTGAATGAATTGTACTTGAATACTCTATAGAACACTAAGAACAGCCATCCATCTTTTTTCACCCCAAGAAGCAAGAATTAATGCTCTTTCCAGATATTCAAGGAAACACCTGTAGGTTTATTTTGCTGAGATCCCTGATCAAACACAGTTTGGGCTTCATGAAAACACTCAAAGGCCATGTAAAGTCGGTAGAGACTTGTTATTCTAAATTTGCTTCCTGATTTTCCTTATTGTAATTTCTAGTTTTTGATTTATGCAGATATTATCATGAGGGCTCTTAGGATGCTTGGACCCTACTCCATTGTCCCAATTCTCAAATCTTCTTGGTGCATTTTGATGTTTGAGCCTACATATGCTGCAACAAAAAAAATTCTAGGAGTAGGTAAATTGAGGAATCAATGCCCAAGGACTTGAAAAAGGTGATACCAACATAATATCCAGAACTGGATAGAAAACCCTGTAGGATTTTATTGCCAGCTTTAAGTAGTTGGCATAAGGCTTAATGTTATGGTTTCCATACAATTATATGCATATTTTATTTTGTGCCAGTCTTGTGTGAAATGAAGGTATATTTTGATGACTTTTTGGACGTCCTCTTTAAGCATTATTGCAGTTTTTTTATCTAAAATAAGATTAATTTTTTCTCCCTATCTGTACATTTGTCTTTGATTTTCATGTCAGGATTATCAAGGCAGCTTAAGAAGGGCCATCTGATTATTTTCCTGAACTAGATAAACAAAACAATTCTCATGCATGCTAGACCGGTACAACATTAACAGTTGGACTGTGATGCTTGGTAGACTCACTTGTTAATTAGTTATTTAGAGGCATGGTTGTTATAAGCTACCTAGGTTATGAAATTGTGGATGCATGGAAACTTAAAGAGGTCAGGTCTTAGAAATTGTATGCACTGATATACTGGTGCTTGGTCTTCAAATAACTTCATTAATCACATTCTTCAATGACTTTTAGTTGAAGTCATTGACATTTGACATGTAATTGTTATTCAATGATCAGCGAGTGATTCAAAGCAAACTCACTTCTGGATTATTAGTTTGCTGTCTTTCAGTTGAAGTTGTTGAAACCCGACACTCCTTCAAATTCTATTATGAATTGAAATTGAAACTAAGGAGGAGCAAGCAGCACGTTATTTCGGTGGCTTGAGCCTGGCTTTCTTTCTTTATCTTTCTTTTTTTGGTAGTCTTTTTTCAAGAGTCTTGCATTGTTATAATTACTAATCAGCCAGTTATTTGCAGAAAACTCACTTTGAATCATTCGTTTGAAGATTTACTTAGGAGGAACCACCTAAACTTCAAATGGTGGATGATGAAAACTAAAGATCTTAGGAACTCTTCATGCAATGAGTCGCTGCATTGCATTTTAGGCGGGGTTGTGCTATAATGATCACTTTTTAAAAGGGTTTACAGTTGAGAAGTTGTTGATACCTGATGAGAGTGGATTGCATTTGTTCATGTTATCTACATGTTTTTTTTTCTATTTGGTTTATATTATCCAATTGCATTTACTATCGACCTCTTCTATTGACAGTAGGCACTAATTATCACCCAATTGACATTTCAGGTATGAAGTTCTGATAGAAAACCTCATGGACCCTGCTCATGTTCCATATGCACACCATGGAATAATGAGAATTCCAAAACGTGAAGTGCCTGACAGATATGTACTTATTGATTACCTCTCCTTGTTTGCTTTTTAGGTTATTTATCACATAGGCTCATGAGGGTAGCATTTCTTAGTTTGTTGTTTATCAGAACACATGGGTCATGCAAACATCACTGAGCTATATCATACTTTCCCTTAATTTTTAGAGCAGTCTAATTTGATTAACACCACTGAATGATAAAATTCTTACACAGCTAAGGCTGATCGAGAAGGAGGGGTGCCCATAGAGATAACAATTGAGACATTAAATATAACCGGCTTCCTTGCAAAGCAGGAGCTTGGCTATAACAAGTTTGTAGCTCCATGTGTCTTTTATGCTATGCCTCGTCGGTCCTCAAGTGATGGTTCTGTTTCATCTTTGGTTGTCCAAGAGGTAATCATTTACATCTATTTAATTAATTTGTTTTGACAAAATGGAAATTTATTTGTCTACTTTCATTTTTCATTATCTATATTGGGTTAATTCAGGTATCTTCAACTAAGCCCCAGCAGAAACAACGTAGGTTCCTGCTTATTTTTATGTGCATTCCAGTTAGTCCTGGAAGAAGCAGAGTAATTTGGGTCTTCCCAAGAAATTTCGCAGTTTGGATAGACCAACTTATTCCTCGGTGGATGTTTCATGTGGGGCAGAATCTTATTCTGGATTCAGATCTATACCTTCTTCATGTTGAGGTAATATGTTGTCCTTTTCAGTTGTTTAAGCTGCTTTGTCTCATCCTGCTCAACTAATCTAGGAAAAAAATCTTTAAGCTTCAGATGCTTTATTGGTGTGAAGCATCTTTCACCTAATATTGAGGCAGATGCTATCTTCTGAGGATGGCACTACTCTTGTGCATGCTGGGAATGCTAGATTAGGTAGAAGACAGAAATGAAGGTTAGAGGTGGTTTTATTTTTTGAATTTTGAGATAGTATCGCTGGTCTTGTACCCTAATAAGTTGTGGATCCATTTCCCAAACCTGATCAACTTAAACACCTACTAACAAAAGATTTTCCAAAGGCATGGGACATGAGGGAAGTATTTGGATTGTTTCTTCATAATTTCTGTGACCATCCTTGTTTAAATTAAAAGATAGTTTTGGGAAGCCTTCCACACCCATCAGGCCATATCTGAGCTGTACTAATGGAAATGGAAAGACAGCTTCTTTCACTGATATGAAATTCACGTAGCTCTCCCTCTTAGTTTATCTGGTACAGTAAAACATATTTTCTAAGACAAGCTATTGCATTTTGAAAATATAACATCAGATTTCCATCTTTTGCTTTCGTTAGAAACTTTAGAAATTCTATAGAACAGCAGATTCTATTGAAACTGCAGTGAAGTTAGGCTGCCTTTTTAATCTTCCTTATTCCAATTCTATACCCCTATGTCATAACTACTATTAAGAAGAGCTTATCATCCTACTCTCTGTGGTATTCTTTTCTTCCTTTCTTTTTTTTTCCCCAACCAAAGCCATGTTGGTGCGGTATGTCATTCTTCACCATCATAAAGGGTGCGTTGATAAATTCATGTGTGAATAAGATGTTTACATGGTTTATATTGGTTTCTTTTCCTTATTTCCTTGGTTTTTTTTTATTGCATTTTCTTTTGTTTTTAGAGATCAAATTATTCTCCCCAAGCATCTGCATGCTTCTGCTTTATGGTCAGAATATCATTGACATCATTTGAATTTGATATGATTGAAGTTGCATTTCTATTGAGTTTGTATAACTCTTGACTGAGTAATTCCTTACAGGAGCGTAAGATCGCCAAGGTTGGCCCTTCTAATTGGCAAAAGGCTTGTTTTGTGCCAACAAAGTCAGATGCCATGGTGGTTGCCTTCAGAAATTGGCTAAGAAAATATTCAAACAATCACGTTGACTGGGGAACTCTGTCTACTGGATACCTTCCACCAACCCCTCCCAGAGAACAGCTCATGGATAGGTAAGTTGTGAGAAAAGAGCAATATCATTCTTTAACGAAGTTACAGTGGTTGCTGACCGGACACGCATAATTCCTAATATGCATGCACGGGTGCTCAAGTGAATGTTCTCAGTCACATGTGTAATTACAAAAATATGTTCTGTTGAATGTTCCATTACAATAGCTGAATAACTGATAATATAAAAAGAAGATCTAGACCTGATGATGTTGAAGAACAAAAAAAGGCTATTTCTTGGTGGAAAGTACGTTTTGTCAAGGAAGAAGAGTGTAGGTTAAACTTTCTTTAAAATAAGATTGTAGAGTTGTTATCTTGATGGGAGTTCCACCCTCGAAGAGACTTAGTCTGTTGTCAAGTGCACGTCACATGCTCATATGCAAATATTAGAGATGCAATTCTGCCGTATATTGATGATGGCTTGTGTTTATTCTTCATCCCCACCCCCGGTAAAAACACAGAAGGGAAGAAGAAGAAGAAGAGGAGGAAGAAGAGATATTCATTTGCTCCACTAGATAGAATCACTTTCGACTAATCTAATTAGGCATCTGGTTTCCGATATTCTATTCAATTATCCCTGGGATTTAAGTATCTTAATTGACATTATTGACAGAATTTAACCCAGACTTACTCATGTGTTCTCTTTCAGATACTGGTCCCATGTTGTGCAGTGCAGCAGCTGTCGTGTGGCTTTAAAAGGCCTGAGAACACTAGAGGTTTTTCTGCAAATTATTTCAATAGCCTCCATTGGAATCGTCGCAGCTGCCAAGCAGGGTTTGATGTCAACCATCACCAGGACTGCTGTTGTCTCAACAGCGGTATTGTGCTTCCTCGCATCCAAGTGGCTATCTCATTTCATCTACAAGAATTTCTATTTCCATGACTACAACCATGCTTTCAGATGATTGTTCTAGATTTTGCCCTTTCTCTGTAAACAGATTGTAATGCTTCTGTGTCTATTGCTTTATTATATATGCGAATAAAAGGTTTCAACTAAATTACAGAGATGATAAAAGAGAAAATACAGGTTCTACCTCTGTGTAAAAGGCATATGTCAGAAACATTATTTTTTTTTTTTGGATCCTGGTGTTATGACCAAAACTACCGTCCACTGTCATTCTGTATTGAATTTTAATTTAAGCATACATACACGCACGCACGAATACAGATAAATCTTGACTTATAATCTTCAGAATTTATGGGATTTACCATGACCAATTTTTGTCATTTCTGGCTAAGCCTTTGATTACATTGTTAGGCAAAATGAGAAGATTTTGAAAAGTATGTTTCTGCTTTTGTGGTTGATAATTTTCTCTCTCTCTCTCTTTCTTCTTTTTTTTTTTTGTCCCCTCCTCTTTCTCTTATTGATTGAAAATGGTCATTTTTGAGTTCTTGACGTTGCAGACACTATTTAACCGATGGGTTTTTTTTTTCCGCATCTTAAGAGATGGGTAACCGGGAATGCCTTTGCTCCCGGGTGACTAGAAGTTTCTTAAACAAAGTGAACCCTTTTTAACTACAAATTGACTTGTAATAATATGTATTCTAGGTTAGTACCTGTGAGTTGAAGAGATATGTCAAGTTACATTACCAAGTTATTGAAGTCCTTAGGATCATGATAAGTATCGAAGAAGATATGATAGTGGCAATCGAGCTTTTTCTTGGTCAAGGCGAACCCGCTGATTTGGTTGGCCTAGCTGGCAAGAACGGTCCAGTTCTACGCTACTAATAAATTCTGTTCCGTTTTGAGTTTTTGACTCTGGATTTGCAAGTCCACCGAGCAAAGATGTGCTTCTCCCATTTGCATATGGCACTCCCCCCACCTTTTTTTTTAATTTTTTTTGACCTATTGGCCGAGAAAACTCTTTTAACCCAAGGACGGTTCAAAATTTTCACTGTAGCATTGTCCTCGACAACTACGGCTTCTGTATTTCCCAAGTGATCTCTATGTAAAAGCAAGGATTTCTTCCTGCAGATTAGGTACACGGTGAGAGAGTTGATCCATATGGACCCAAGCTCACTTCAAATTCTTGTGAACGGTGCAGAGATAGATAGCAGTGGTAATTATTTTTTGTTGATAAACATACTAAGCGCTCCTCTCTTCGCATCTGTCCTGCCAAAATAGCATGGAAAGCGACACCGCATCTAAAATGGAATCACCTGCTGGGAAGAGATGTGCTTCTTCCATTTGCCAATGCCACTGTAAAAAGACTATTTTTAACTTATTTGTTGAGAAAATTCTTTAGCTTGAGGGCAAATTAAAGTTTTTCACTGTAGCATTGTCCTTGTGGCTTCTGTAAAGCTCTAGGCTGGTAAAAGCAGTTACCCTCCACATGGTCGGTAGGATGATAGGTGAAAAATTATCCGAAAACTTGGACCAATGAAGGCCACGCTGGGTCCAGCCAACTACAGCACGCTACCGATGTATGGAGAAATAAAAGAAGACCAGAGAATGCATACAATTGGTCAACCGAGCATGCACGCGGAATTCATCTGAAGTTAGCTGACAAAACAAGCAGATTAAAATTTCTTTTAAAAAAAACGTCATTGTTATCCCCCTCCTAATAAGCTCATGGTCCCACTTTAGAATATAGATATCGCCTTGATCTGTCATTGAGCAACAAGAGGCTACGTAGAAGTATATTAATTCTTCTTAAAAACAAATTTGCACTTTAAAGCATTTAAATGTTTGGCAAGTCATTGCCTAATTGGTCGTGACATCAAGTTCCACATCTTGCTCCAAAGACATGGTTTTTGCCTCCCATCCATACTTTGTATGCAGGAATTAAGTCCTTAGTAAACGCTCTCGAGTTGGAAGTTTTAGTCAACTGAATGGAATACAATAACAAAATTAAGCACAACAATCACATCTTTCATGTGATATTCATAAATTGTTACCACCTAATCAATGTCATACCAATAATATTCAAGAGAGCTGAAACGGACAAACAGAGATAATATCGGGAAGGGACCTTTACAAGCACCAATATAATAAGGCGTTTTTGGAGATTCAAAGATTTTGAGATTTATGGAATTTAGAACTCTTGCTTGCAGTCTTTTCCCTCTTAATTATCAGAACCATACTTTTTTATATCAGATGGGAGCGTGAAGCTATACGTTTATTAAAACATGTGACCCCGTTATCTGCTGTGCTGCATGCATGAGCATCATGTAGGTCATTCATGGGCAGATGGCAAATCACATCATGAGCTCATAGCCACAGCTAGGCGTGGACTTCTTATCGAGCATTACATTAATTCTCAACTCGTTCCAATCTCCCAACGTCCAATTTATACCTACCATTAAAAATTAATCACAAGAACAAAATTATTTCAAGAAATTAAGTATATATATGCCTAGAATCAATAATTCTTTTATCATAGAACAATTAAACATCATCATCCACTAGCTGTTAATGTGGAACTTTAGTCTGATAATTGAAGTGCAAGACACACCAACAGAATTAATAAAATTGTCGATTCTTGATTTGTTTTCTTTTACTAGAAACCTAAAAAGCCCTACATCTTCCCAACAATGGAAGACAATTGTACGATCCTACAACAGTAAAGCTACAAAGAAGAAACATGGAGATAATAGTAACAATAATGCATGGCGTACATTAATGGAGAAGAATATTTCTAATTTAACGTTCATCCATGGACCACTCTCCCTTCATCTTTGGTCCAGTAGGCCCTTCCTCCCCTAGCACTTCATCAGGGAGGCTTTCCACCATCTTCTTCAATGCGTTCTTGAGATTCCCAGGTAGCAGCTTCGCCACCTTATCGATCTTTTTCCCGATGTCGTAGGTTATCTTCGGCCCCCATTCCCTCTCATAGTTCAACCATGGCGGCTCGACGACGGCGGAGCCCAAGTACTCAGCCGCCACAACCTCAAACCTCTCCCCGGTGTCTATGCTATTCTTCCCTTTCGCAGTGTCATTCCTTATGCCGATCCCCAACTTGGAGTTTCCTTGCAGGACTAGTCCTGGCTTGGAGTAATTTGCATGGCCATGCAATGAAGAGTAGGCCACAGGCTTGTTCCCTCCTTCAAAATCTAGCTGCGAGGCATCCACCCAAGTTCCACTGCTGTGCTTTGAGAGGTAGACCCTCCATAGTTCGCCATTAAAATTGCTCACCCTTAAGGTAACGTGCTCCCAATCACCCACATGCTCCCCTATCCTCCCTAATGAGAGGTTGATTAACCCCACCTTAGCCTTTGCAGGCCCGTTAAAAGGGTAAAAGATCCATATGGACATATCGGTGAACGTGGCGCCGAGCATTGGCTTGACGTGGAGATAGACCTTCGAGGTGGGGATATCGCCTTTCTTAACCTTCTCCTTCTTTTCCTCGTCGACCGGAAGGTCTATCCAGTAGCCGCCATTATTGGAGCCTCCCTGTGGGAGGTTCGAACCGTCGGACGTGATGGGGGTGGGGTTCGGGTTCCCTTTTGCGTAGAGCAGCGCGCCGCTGTCGAAGTACCAGCTCATGGAGGAGGGGAGATACTCCTCATCAGGGTGGAAGTAGATCACCGGCGAGTACGCTTGCATTATGGCCTGGATCTGGCTGAGGTTAGGCATGGAGGTGAAGCTGGAGGCCTTGTTCTTCAAACAAGCGATGTCGGAAGAGCTGGGAGACCCATTGGCTTGGGCTATGAACGTGCCGACCCACGCACCAAGGGCTTGGACTCCTCTCGCGGCCGGCCTCAGACCATTGACGCTGAACCCATCCTTGTCCCATATGGATGCGTCGTTCTCGCACAGGTCGGTGAGGTCGGCCCGGACGCACCTGACTTGGTCGAGGGACGGCTTCTCTGATGAGCTTGTGACGAGGAGGCCGATGGATTTATAGCCTTGGGGTGGCGTCGGGAGCCAGAAGTAGCCATTGCCGTCTTGCTTGACGTTGGACGACTCGCTGCTCCACACCAGCGTGTAGTCCACGGGCTTCGCGAGGGTGCCACCGTTGCTGGTGTCCCTCGCGACGAGGACCCAGCCGAAGAGAGGCCGGCTGTTGGGTTGGGCGTAGGAGCCCAGCATGGAGAAGCCAGAGGGGATTGGCGAAGGATGGAAGAAGGTGGCACCAGCGTCGTCTTCGCCTCCTTCATGGCTGGCCCACACCTTGGTGAACGAGGACACTTGGCAGACCTCTAGGCCTCCAAGGTCTATGACCTCTTTGGCAAATCCGCCACCTGCAGGCCATGTCCCAAATTAACGTTATGAAACGAAATGGAAAACAATGATGGACGTAGCTAGCAAGCTTGATAAAAGCATTAATGCAGTTACAATATAATTAAGCCTATAATAGATTTTCGACCTGATGGCCAAGATGGCAGTGGAGAG
Source organism: Cocos nucifera (assembly GCA_006176705.1). Classification (NCBI taxonomy): domain Eukaryota; kingdom Viridiplantae; phylum Streptophyta; class Magnoliopsida; order Arecales; family Arecaceae; genus Cocos; species Cocos nucifera. The sequence goes on along the minus strand of QRFJ01000163.1, from coordinate 1,326,206 downwards.
GGGAGCTTGAAGGAAGACTCGACGGGCAGAACCTTTCTTTCGGAGGCACGGGCGAGAGCGTTTCCCATGGTTGGAGAAATATATAGTGACTCGTGAGATGCCTTTGGTCATGAAAGGCTGAGAACGGGGACGAAGGGAGATGGATGAGATGAGGATGGAAGCATATGGTCTCTTAGAGTTGTTGTTGGGCAGATTCCTTCTATTCCCATGATTCCATATAAAGGAGAAGGTGGTGACGTGCAAGGAAGATTCCTCTCCCAACTCGTTAGTTAGGAGCTTGCAAGGCTATCTCTTACTTGGAGCTTTTGGATTTCTTGACTTGTTCGGGAGTATTTTGAGGGTAAAAGGAAAAAATACTTGCAATTTCCTCCATGAGTTCCCCTTTTTTTTTAGTGTCCTTGACTTCTTTTTTTGGCCTTCAGTATTTGGATTATAGATTCGAGTGGTGACGCCAATAGGTATGGATAGCATAATCCTAAGAATATCTTCTGTGGTTAGCGATAGCAGAAAATATCATACATGTATTTAACAATACTCGTAGAGAAAGTTAGTAATCAAAAGGTATGGCTGGACGAGAAGCACGTGCTCGTTTAACGCTACTTATTTGCTACGTCTTTTTAATATGCTGATTAAGTGCTGCTAATTAAGAAGGTCCCACAAAGTAGTTGATAATTAATAATGTTAAACATTGCTCCAGATTGTTTTATACCAAGAGGACTATTCATTAGGGCATACCAAGAGCGATTTTCCTGGGAGAGATCCATGTGTTGTTTTTGTTTTACCTTCTCTCTGTGGTTTTCTCTATTTTAAGTTTAGTTGGATTGACTTCAGGTCAATCTCTCCGATTATAGTTATAGAATTAACAAAAAGAAAACCAAAATGAACCTACCGCAAGTCATTGTCTGATTGCCTGAATCATGCTGGAAATCTTGAGGTGACCTTCACCTTACATTGACCTAGTTGGCCTAGCCATGGTATCGTCTCATGTCCTTTTGTCTATTAGATCATCAGTTATGTAACTTAAAACATAAAAACAAGTTAGAAAAGCTATATTAAGAGTTTAAAAAGGACTTGGTTCGCTATTTTCTCTGCTACTAATGTTTTATTTGAATATGTCCATGTTGCAAAATGACTAAACAAGTTGACATGTTAGTGGAATACTGAATCAATTAAACAACATGCAAACGAATAAAGTCATGAACTAGAAGAAATGATGACAATTTCAGTGGTGCAAGCCTCCCATGAACTTGGCACAAATATCTTCTTGCACCATTGGTACCTTCAAAACACCCATCTTCTTGCACCATGGTTCCTTCAAAACACCATAAAACTTCATGGACTGAGCCTCTTTTAAACGCATTCATAGTTGTCCCTTTAACTCGATTGAGGTCCTATATGACATACTCACCTGGCTGCGGACCCTTTTTTATATTTTTTCGTTTTTTAGAATAATAACGGAATCGTTACCTTTTGTGTTCAACATCAGATATGGAACCTCTCTTATTTTTTACCTCGGGGGAAAAGTGACCATGAACAAATTAATTCCTTGATTCCTCTTCCATGAAGCCTTCAAAATGACTGGATCAGTAAAGATCTTCAAAAATTTCACAGCTTTAAACTTTCTTGAAATTAAACTAATTCCCCTCTCTGGAAAGATTTCTTTTTCATTTTTCTTTTTTGGTAGAGCTTCATTCTCCTTTTAGTTCTAGGTTTTTAGTCGGGGTATGCATCCATTCAAATCCTTCAGTCTCCTTGCCTATCCAATCCAACACATCTTCTTGTCCTATACCAACATCTTGGTGATAGTTTAAACGGTAGTCACCGGCATCGTTGGGTCTACAAATGTATCAATTCGGCTTTTGACAATTGTATGGAGGTTTAAAAACGGTGCGGACCTGATGTGAGTCTATCCGTGTCTCCTACTTTTATTCGGTAAAGATATTTAATCCATGCTAATATTAATATTCATATTCGTTTCAAAGGATGCAAATACAAATTAGAAATTCACTGAATAGATATAAAAATGGGTATTACCTCATAAATTAAATTATATCGTTACTTGCTTCTCTTTGAAGTTCATCAGAACTGCACGAGTAGAATTATATCCATATCTTTATCCATTATTCTTTAGCGGATTTAGATATGGATATGGGTACATGGATAGAAGCAGATATGAAAATAGATTTGGATTGATATTATTGGGTTCACTTTCAACTCTAGTAATGTAATTAGGCACCGCCAGTATATAAAATTCAAATCTCTAGTTACGTAATTTAGCATGACCATTATATAAAGAACAAAAATTTTAATCTTTTTAGATGAAAAATAATATTAAACTAATATAAAATAAAAATTAAGAAGTATAATAAATGATGAGGATTATTGCCTCTACTCATTATATATATCATATATTTGTACTAAATAAATAATGAATCATCTAAGTAACAAATAAGCAAGTATAGAAATAGACAAAAAGAAAAATAATTTTTTTATTAAAAAAAGAAAGAAAAGAAAAGAGATCAGTCCACACTATAATAACCATGGAGATCCAAAGATGCACCATCCAAGATTCAAACTCACAGAACAAGAGTACTCGTTTTCTATGATCCGTCTCCTAAATAGACCATATGTGTGTGTGTGTAGGTGAGCAGACGGACCACACGGCGTTCATCGGCTGTGAAAATCATGAGATTTTAGTACTCCTACCCAAAGAAAAAGAAAGACTCATGAGCTTCACACGAAGCATAAACGATTGGGAAACACGCTACCTTGTCTAATGTTAGGTGCCTCCAAGTCTTCTTGGTTTTCTCTCGGGCCAACACGCTTTCTTCGCCAAAAAAGATTAATCAACCAGGCACGTGTAGTTCATGTATATAGAGAAGAATATCGAACAGATGCAGCCACCGGGCTCCATCAGGCTAAGAATATGAACAACCATTATCAAACACGCCTAAAGCATGATATCCCATATTTTTTAGCAGCAAGCGCGACATCTTCTATTCCGTCTACTAATTCTGCAAAACGGGCTTCGTATGGGGTAGAAAACAAGTAGAATATGGATTGGATATCAATCCACATACATATCCATTTGTGCTTATTTTGATATTAATCAGATACAAAAATTTATATCTATATTTCTTTTAAATGGACATGGATATGCTTTGGATATGAAAGCATTAATATAACTAATATGGCGATAAGTCACATAGTTAAACTTTATGGCAATAAAATTATAGGTATCAGTAAATATTAAGTCTTGAATAAAGGCATATTAAGTCAACAACAAATTCTCATGGTCATTTATTTCTCCTAAAAGTTTATTAATACCATATAAGATGGATTACAAGAAAAAAGATATTTAAATACAGATGGAATGGTTGTTTATATATATTTATATTTTATCTTTCATGGATATGAATATTAGTTTAATACTCAAATTTATGTCAAATCTGGATAGATATTATCTTCTTTCACCCCTAGCATCACACAAGAAATGATAACATAAAATATTTTGCCAAAATACAATGCTCCAATGAACTCTATATATGAGATAGATGGTTGGCAACATCCAGATTCCATAGGGTCTGGTTGTGAAAATTTATCCTTTTATGGAGTCTTACGATGCAATGGAGAAGTTTTAGATTTTTCCGTAATAACCCCTCACAAATACATTAAAAATTTTGGCCTCTATTATCCTAGTCAATATAAACCAATAAATTGTGAGACACCTTTAATTGCTACAAGTAATGATTGAGCTGAATTTTTTATCAAACCTTTTTTTCCTGCTTAATGGATATCAAAGATCATTGCTTCCTACGGAAATAATTTCAAATAAAGGTTTGTTCACAAGATCTCCATCCGGCCTAAATCCCATCTATGGGCCTGTTGGACTGCAGGATTATGTATGCATACATGCGTGCGTGTATTTGGGTTGAAAATGAGTTGAGTTGATATGAACTGCATGATCTATGACCCTATGTGCGCGCGCGCGCGCGTGTAATCTATGATCCTACAGCATATCCAGCCCAATCTTACTGAATATCCAAATAGGCCCTAGAAATTTTACAACACGGCATTTATTTCTCAATGTAGCGAAGCATACAACATTTTAAAGTGAAAATTTAATATGAACCATTACAATAGACTGGATATGTACATTTCTAGTCAATCTATAGTTTTTAATCATACTGAAAACTTCTAGTGATAAATAAAAAGAGCTAAACAATTCTCATAAAACAAATCGTAATAAAATGCCAAAAATGTACAGAGTTGAATCATCACAAACTAAAATTATTATCCTATCATATGTCAGATAGCAAAACATCCAATCAGAAATCTGTTGAAATTGAATGTCATGTGACTCATCCAACTCGGAATTTCTGTGTCTATTCTTGAATGAAATATCCAAATGAACTGTCAATTGTGGTTAGGTGAGAAATGGTAGTATAAACATCCAAGGAGACGTCTCAACAAAATTTTCAGATGTATCTCAAGGTCCACAGTCCATCTCTCAAGTTGAATGTCGCTTAACAAATGATTCAATTAGGGGATTTACAAGATTTGGTGCTTCATCCTGCAAAAAAAGAACAGGGCAGATGAGCAAGGAGAAATAAAACAACGAACTACAATAAGTATTTCATTAACCATAGCATCAGAAAGTCTGCAAAGAACCTGTGGGCAGTGGCCAACATTGGGAAGGGTAATGAAATCTTCCACTGTATTAAAATCTGCATAGTTCTTTCCAAGTTCGACAGGCTCCCATGGGTCCTTGTCTCCCCAAGCGATCAAAACTGGACACTGGGGACAAACGAAAGAACATCAAAATGGAAAGTGATAGAAGTTGTATTAGCACGGATACAGACAATATAAAGAGGAGGCCGCATGGTAGCACCAGTAGCCTCTCCACTAACCTTCACTAGAGGGAGCAGTTCTTCAGGTAGAGGACCATCTGAGTAGGAGATGAAGTCAAGAAATACATCAGCTGCACCAGAATCAAGTCCTGGCTGCAGAATTATCTGAACTAACTCATCTGTCACTGTAGATGTGTCATAATAACACTAAAAAGAACCTCATAAGAACCAGTTCGATAGAAGTAAATAATGGCTTATAAAATGAAAGTATGGCATATATCCCCTTTAATCATAACGCTATGATCATGAAGAAGATTGCAAGTATCCAGTTTAATTATACTAGGCTCGCTAAACATGCTAAATGGAGATAAAAAAACAAAATGACACAACAAAGCATCTTTAGATGTTCTTATCCTATGACATATGTCAGGCATGCATTTGCTTCTACACGAATATATTCATAAAGAAAGATAAGTAACTATCACGTTCACAAGGATTTTATATTTTTCTTTTCAATGAAAATGAAGATAAAAAGATGTTAGCAGTGCTAATTTCTAATGATATTTTGAGTACAATTCCTTTTTCTCAAGGAAAATACTTTTCTGCACTCAAAAGTATTCATATTATTGGAAACACCAACAAGAATGATACATGTTTCTCATGAAACATGTTAAGGCTATTGTAATAATTTTGTGCTAGTATATGCAATGCATCCTCACAGAATATGATACCAAGGAACAAGTCTGCAACATAATATATCGTCTGATTTTCCAATACAACTGATACAGCTCTTCTCATCATGCACCAGAGCAAATATGGTTTAAATTACTCTAATACATTGATTTACCATATCAATATCATATTGTTATGACATGAATTCAAACTAAAATATGCATATTGAAGATAATTTACAATGTTGATCTGTTCAAACCGGTCAAGCATCTGGTCGGATCAAAATGAGTTCAATTTAGAGTAACTAAAGATATTATAGAACCGAGAAATTAGGTTGTCATTTCATCTTTGCATTTTCCACATGCAGGTGCACCTCTCAAGACTGAAGCAAGCAAGAATTCAGCTTGGTTCAACATGATCTCATGTACACGTATTTTGGAATTGAATGATATGGGCACCATCATGCGCCATTCTTTAAGCCATGCATGTTAATAATAGTGTAATTGTAATTACCAGATTAGGCAGTTGGAGATCATAAAATGTAAAAACATTCACAAATAATAGCAGATTATCAAATATCTGATGAAAATTGATAGAAAAAGTTGTAGAAGTTGCTGATGCTTGATAGTATAGACAAATAGGCAACTAGCTCTGTCAGGGATCGAGAGAAGGAACAAGACTGAAAAGTGGATAGAACACCTTAAGTTTTACTTTTTAACTGTTTAGATGTTTTGGAAGTGAATGTACTTAAAAAAAAATGCATGCTGTGTGTCATAGCATATTAGCATACCAGGAGCGATCAATTCTACTAGTACTATATGATTGTATAAGAAATCTTATTCATTAAGAACTATTTTGATTTCATGGAGAGTACACCGTAAATGGACTCACTGGTTTCCCATTTGTCATCTACTGTCCTTTGAGTATATATGGCATTGAAATCTTCCAATTTCATAAAAATTTTTAAAAATCACAAGAAATGATGTCTGAGTACATATAAGACCCCAAAAAACCACCAATTGATTTGCATAAAATCCTTGTTTGACAAAAACCTCTTCATTCTCAGACAGCACTAGAAAATTTTACAACATCTATGCAAAAGTTCGAATTGGCCGATCTGTCAAACTTATCCCATGATTAATAAACTAAATATTAAACATTTGAACTAGCACAAATGACTATGTAATCCAGCACATCTACTGTACTCATGTAAGCAACTATGTAATCCAGCGCATCTACTGTACTCATGTGAGAGGGTTCATATCCAATGTTGTAACAAAAATACCTGACATAGAATACTTCTAACAGAGTCTGGTGTGGCAACTGCATTGTAAAACAGCTTTCCAACAGCTGTATTCCTGTAGAACGGAATTTGCATCCTGAGCATAACCATGGCAAGATATAGGGAGATCATTTACGGGGTCAGGTATCAAACATTAATTACCGTAATAGGCTCTGGAATGACTTAATAAAAGGCCTCGCATACCAAGGCTGCTTCTTAATGTGAAGCATTCTTAAGGAAATGTTTAGTAACATAATACCCTTACAGAGATGAGGCTCCATAACAGCTGCCTGAAGACCAACTATTCCTGTGAAGCAAATAGCAATTTTATACAAGGTATAGGTCATCAGATTATCTCTCTATAATGTAGTAAGAAATCACCATTGGTAAGCGTTGCATTTTGACAATAAACAGCAGTATACTTTCTCATGCAGGCAGCATGCAGTTAATCAGTTACTATGTTGCCACAAGGCTTGAGCAGCCAAAAAGAGTGTTACATATCTAAAATTTATATGGCCATGACAGTACCAAGGCCAGAACCATGACATATACTATTTTTTTCATATCAACATGCACATATATGTAAACTAATAAAAATACAATATATGTATTTATGTGTGTATATATCTTTCGAAAAAGATTTAGCAATTCCATAACCAATGACAGACCAACCACGTATAAACAAAGAATTCTTTTTCATTTTTCAAATTTCAGAGTCACATATCTCAATATTTGTTATTCATGTTGGGCATACAGTTTATATGTTCTACTCCTCTCCAGTTTCTACTTTTCTAGGGAAACAAATATGTTCTTGAGACTAATGATGATAGGCATATCATGGTGGCCCAATTCCACACAATATAAGCCTCTTTCTTTTACAAAATTTCCAAAAATGAAATCACGATATCATATTTTGATGGATGTTATATGAGACTGTATAGTTTCTTTTATTGCTTGGGTTTCACAGAAGCATGTGCAGCCTGATGTGTCCATGCATGCTGTAACCGTACAAAGATAACATGCTGAATGATGTAATTCAGGGTTAGATTAAACGTTTATTTGATTTTAGTTTGAAATTTTTCATTGGTTATTTTCCATTCCATTTGAATGTTAGAGGCTTTAGATCAGCCTTTTTATTTAGTAGGCTTATTGGATTTGCCAGTTGAGATAATGCCCTACGTGAGCCTAGAGATCTATTGTGCCTGACCTGTGCAAAGCCAAGAATGGCATATCAAGGTCCTCACTGGATTCCACCTCTTTCTAAAAGAAGACCACCTCTTCTCTCATGACAAACAGAGAGAGGGGTATCTAGAAAAGGAAAAAAGTAAAAGAAAGTTATAAAAAAAAAAAGAAACAGAAAGAAAGAATAAGAAACTGGTCTCGCAGGCTTCCCAATCTCTCACCCTTTCCCACTCTTTATTGGCTAGCTTTCCCCATTATTTTTCCTAATGCTCCCTTGAAAATTCTAGCAAAGGATAGAAAATGTAGAAGGATCAACCTCTTATGATTTTCAGAGTTACATCATAGAAACATGATTATAGTATGATTAGTCAATTCTTGTTGATTATGGAATCTATGCATGAGCCATACCTCCAATGGAGTTGCAAATAAAGAATGGAACATCTTTGACCACATCAGCACAAAACTCATTTAGTTGGGATGCCCATGTCTCAAATGTATAAATGGAATTCATGCCAGGCTTCCGCGGATTTGGTTTATCAGAATAACCAAAACCAATAAGATCAATTGCATACACTCTGTGGGACTTTGCAAGAACAGAAATGTTTTTCTGCCAATGGTCGCTACAAAAGGAGATCCAATGAATCAACACTTATTGTTGAGGACGCCATACCACACAAATGAAGAGAAATCAGGAAATAAGCAAATCAATCCATGTATGATACGCCCAAAAAACGTACATCTATTTCATTGAATATGATAAAACTTGAAATATATGATAAAAATTCTAGGAGCTGGTTGCAAGACTTGAGCATTGTAGTTGAAAGCCAATGCAAGCACAGATCTTGAAATACAAATATGATAAAAATTACTCTTTTCCCAGACATGATCACTGCACACTACGAGTCATCTGCTTTGAGCTGGTGCTCTTTCAGATTCTATTGGGATAAAAGAGGGAAATCCAGGTCATACCTCAACAGCTTCACTCATCTCTAAGTTAAAATATGATTTTTTTTTCTACTTTCCTCTTTTAGTTCCTTTTAAGGTCTTCTACTTTTTGATATCTTTATTTCTTCTTGTTCTCCTATGGAAAATGCAATGATAGACAAGTTTGAGGATATATGCCATATAAACATCCATTTTGGAATGGAAACATGGCCGACTATGTAAACTGTGATGTATTATTCTAGGTTTGCTTGTTCATGAGGCACATGTCAACAGCTTATGCACTGAATGGGTGAATAGGAGTGGCAAGAAGAGCATGAAAGATGGGAGACCACATCACATGTGAAAGTAGGATAGCATGTTGCCAAGAAAGATAAAAAGACAGCAGGTTTAAATGTTGTTTTAGGCCTTGCTTTGAGCTTAAATCGAGTATGAAGACTAATGAACCTAAATTAATGGCCCAGCCCACAACTTTAGCTATACATGCTTGTGGTTCAGAATATTGTCACTTAAATGGAATTCATAATATACCATACTTTTTTTCTAAACCACTATAGAAGCAATTATTCTCTTAAAGACTTCTACATTTCTACTTTTGATGAACTTTATGCTATTCAAGAAGGGCTCTTCGCAAGATTTATAAGCTTGTTGGTCAACTTGTAGATACATCTGCCTCCAATGACTAGTATTCCAGAAAAGAATTCCACTCACACTATACATTCAAAGCATAATGGTTATTTTAAGTAAAGAAAACAAGAGCAATTGATAGTGAAGGTTACATCAAGAAAACAAACAAATTTAACATAATGAATATGTGCTATAAATGATAAGATTTCATGGGCATAACAATCCTTTTCTGGAGCACCATGCCCATACCAATATGATAATAAGTAGTCAGCAAATGGGAAGGAAGATTGTCTATAACATACACCTGTTTGCCCCAAAACCATGAACTAAAACTAGCGCAGGCCCACTTTTTCCAGCATGCTGGTAACGAATGCGATAACCTTGCCAATTCCACATGCTGCATGATAGAAAAATAAGCAAATGAACCCTCAGAAATAGAAATACAAGCACATCATTTCTATGCATGACATACCTAATAAAGGTACCAAATAAATGTAACCCAAAATGTAAGCAAACTTTCAACACAATGAATTCACATAACGAAAATATAAGCGAGAATGGAACTCCATTTTCTTTCTATTACATGAACAGGTCCACGTAATCAATCTTCCCAGTTCCGACTCCATTTTGCTTGTTAGTTTCAACCTCCAGTTCTAGAGTGATGGCATGATGGGAAAAAGGAAAAGATACAGAAATTCTGGAATTGTGCCCACTTATTGATCATACTTGCACATGTACACATCAAATATTTTGGTTAACCATGTATTTACCAATCCACTGAGTATCAACCATATGTGGACGCATCACACTGAACATCAAGGGTTTAAATACTGGTATTGGACTCCGCACTGGTTTTGTTCTCCTGAGATCTGTACTGGTACCATTTTGCCATTGGAATGGCATGGCACCGAGAATTGATCCATTCGACCTGTACCACGCCAGATGGTATTCGTCTTTTTACCCCATTCACAAAGCATACCATTTTCCTTCAATTAATCGATATGCTATCTAGCTCAGAATTGTTAAATTTAGTATTTCTCAGCAAATTAAACAAAACGCTCTAGTAAGACTTTAGTAGTCTATTAATTTCAAAAAAGATTTTTTAAATGAAAAGTGTATGAGAAAACTGAATTAATTCAGGATCCACAGCAGATTGAAATAAATGGCGCAGGCTAAAAAAACTTCAATAATAATGCTATCCACAAGAAACCAGAACAAAGAAGAGTGGCGATCGATACCCAGTGCGAACTTCTGGTTCCGAGGAGGAGGTCCAAAGAACCGCCATTGGATCGGACTGCCCCTTTAAACAGCAAATGGAGCTCGACCTAATCGAGGAGAATCGAGAAGAATGAAGGGATTTCATCGGCGAGCTGGGTTTTGGGAGATTCGGGCGATGAAGACCATCCAGTGAAACGATTCCGCTCCGGAGATGGGGATTGGGGGGAGGGGAGAAGGAGGGGAGAAAAGAAGAGCTGGCGCTCGCCATGTTCTTAGTTAATTCTAAGCAGAGGGAACACTCCATCTCATCTCTATCTCGTGCCGGAGATGAGAGGAAGGAGAGGAGGGGGATTTGGAACGCTTGGCGTAAATGGAGGCACGGAACGACCAGCGGTGGCAGAAATTATACTCCATACAAAGGTGCACCGCCAATCACTAGCGCCGCTTCCGGTAGGGTAATCACCAGGATGGATGGACCCACAGAAATTAGCGCTTATGATTGGTTAGGTACACCGCCGCATGGTGCACAATTTCTCTAATGACGGAAGGTTTGCTGTGTAGTGTAAATAGCGAAATTGGCTGCATCGGGATCGCCATCAAACGACTTCTTTTCCCCATCTGACTCGCTCCGAATCGTAACAGATTCTATTTAGCAAAATTTTGTAAAATTTGAGAAGGATTTGATATTTAAAATTAAAACCATCCGGAATAGATTAGAGATTTCACCTTTAGACATCTACCACCCAAATAGATTATCATATAAATAAATAAATATATATATATATATATATATATTTATTTATTTATTTATTTATTTATATGATGAAAATATATACGATAGTGGGATAAAGAAATTATGGGTTTAATATTGATATTATGAATTATGATTGTTTATTAAAGTTTGAATTGAAAGTTTAATATATTATTAATTTTTACTTAATATTAATTATATTTGAATTAATGTCGTAGATCTTTCTTTGTATCCTCTCAGCCCCATAATTTTTTATTTTTTTCTAATTTTGGGTCAACTATTTGGCCTAACTTGAATAATCTAATCTGAATAAAAATTAATCGAGCAAGTACTCAATAGATTTACTGTTTTTTAATGAAATATGTTTGAGATTTTTGGACACGTTTTTATTAGATTTAAAATAAATTTAAGTAGTAGCATTTTAAATTGATTCGAATATGGATAGGGCAAATTTTATGGAACCCCATTTGTTGCCACGCCTGGTTACGTGGATGATAATATTTCAACACTCAACAAAGAGGGACAGTGTTATTTATAAAATTTTAGTTAAGTTAAGCAACATGTATGTCAAAAATAGTTCAGAAATAGTTATTTTTAAGGCCGGCAATTAGGCAAAGTAGAATCAGATTCAAATCAGATTGGTTGCTAGATAAATAAAAAAAATCTATCAACTCAAATCCAATCATTTATCAATTAGATCAAAAATCCAAATTCAAACTTCTCTTTTATTAAATATGAAACTTAACTTAATCAAGGAGAGTCGGATTAAATGGGCTAAATTGTTAAGCATTGCCATTCCTACATCTAACACCTACAACAACAACAACATAAATATAATTCTTCTCAACGACTCGTTTGGTTAAAGTGAAGAAAAAAAAAGATAATTCTTGAGATGTGGAGGGGAGTCTCTTTATTTTATTAAAATTTTAAGAAGCAAAAGAATTAAAAAAACTCTTCTCATGAGCAAACACTTCTTGCATTTTATGAAAAATATAAACCTATAGAATAGGTGGATTTTGAAACTTTCTATGAAATAAAAATTGATGATTTTTTTCTTTCCAAAAATATCTTTTTAATATTATTTCTATAAATATTAACATAATATTATATTAATATTTATATTAATATTATATCAATATATATTAATATTATATTAAAAATATTATTATGGTCTAATATTATATTATATTATATTTATTTTAATATAAATATTATATTAATATTTATATAGAGTTTAAGAGCAAAAATATATTATCTTATATTTATTGATATAATAGATATTGTTGGTATAGAATCTGCTCCACGCCGGATCGAGTTGGAGTCGAGGAAGACGAGGTCGTCGTCGGTGACCTACAAAATAAAGTTCCATTCGGAGTCGGTAGTGGTGGCTCTGACAGGATCCTCCGACGATCAAATCAGCTCTTCTAGCCAACAGAAATGGAGTATTCAGAAAAAAGTTCCGCAGAATTTTGGGACGGAGAAGAGAGCTTAGAAAAAACGTATCTGAAGGATTTCTTTTTATAGATGGAGCTTGATTGATAGTGACGACTATACCGTCCGATAGTGGGCCGCTCGAGGTCGCATGGAATTCAATACGGAGAGAAGAATGTCGTCAAACTGATAGTGACAGCCATAACCGTCCGGTAGTGGGCCGCATGGGGTTTGCTATGGAGAGGGGCATCGTCAGACTGATAGCGATCGTTTGTCAAGATTTAATAGTCATAGTTCGAAGAAAGCAAGCGTTGGTTGGTGAAGAACTTTTATATATATCAATTTCAGAGAAGTTCGGACTCCTAAAAAAAATATGTCTGGAGGGGATCATTCGGAAGGAATGCTAGCTGAAATCTGGAAGCAATCTCCTTGAAGAATCCGACTGAAGGAGAAGTATGGAAGGAGTTCTGCTCTTGGAGAAATTCGGCTGAAGGAGGAGTTCGGCTCCTATAGGAGTCTAACTGAAAAGAAAAATTTAGAAGGAGTTCGGCTCCTGGAGGAACTTGACTAAATGAGAGATTCGGAAAGAGTTCAGCTTTTGAAGGAGTTCGGCTTTTAGAGAAATTCGACTGAAGGAGGAGTCCGGAAGGAGTTCGAATCCGACTGAGAAAGAAGTCTAGGAGGAGTTTGGCTCCCGTAGGCATCCATCTGAAGGAGAGATTTGGAAGAAGTTCGACTCCTGTAGGCATCCGACTGAAGAAGAGATCCGGAAGAAGTTTAGCTCCTGGAGGAGTCCGACTGAAGGAGAAGTTCGTATGGAGTTTGATTTCTGAAGGGACTTGACTGAAGAAGAAATTCAGAAGGAGTTTAGCTCTTGTAGACATCTGATTGAGGGAGAAGTCTGGAAGAAATTTGACTTCTGTAGGCATCCATCTTAAGGAGAAATCTAGAAGGAGATCACCTCCTATAGGCATCCGATTGATGGAGAGATCTAGAAGGAGATCACCTCCTGTAGGCATCCGACTGATGAAGAAATTCGGAAGAAGTTCGATCGCTGGAGGAGTTTGGCTGGGGCTCAATCGTTGAGGAGTTCGACCGACTGAAGGAGTTCAGCTAAGGTTTGACCACTAAAGGAGTTCGGTTGGGGTCCGACTGTTGGAGTAGAATTTTCGATCAAAGCTCTTTCGTGATTACCAACTGCATTAGGCTAAGCATCAGACTGAACTTCGATGGAAGTGAAATTTATCTCCAACAATAGTCTCCCCCACTCTCGAGTTCGAAATTCAAAGAAAGGGAGTACAAAAAAGGCGACTGCCGAAGTCCTCTTTTGGACTCTGCACCAGTTCAAGTTGAAGCTCGGGGGAGATCTTATCTCCAGTCGAGGTTGAAGTTAAAGCTCGGGGGAGATCTTAACTCCTATTGAAGGGTTGACGTTGAAGTTGAATTTTGGGGGAGATCTTATCTCCAGCCGAGGTTGACGTTGAAATTGAAGCTCGAGGGAGATCTTGTCTCCAGCCGAGGTTGACATTGAAGTTGAAGCTCGGGGATGACCTTGTCTCCAGTCGAGGTTGAAGAAGATCTCATCTTCTGTTGACGTAGACATAGAAGCTCGGGGGAGATCTTATCTCCAGCCGAGGTTGAAGAAGATTTTATCTCCTATTGATGTAGATGTTGAAGTTCAGAGGAGATCTTATCTCTAACCGAGCTTGAAGGAGATCTTATCTTCTGCTGAAGTTGAAGCTCGGGTGAGATCTTATCTTCAGTTGAGATTGAAGAAGATCTTATCTCCTGTTGTCATAGAAGCTCGAGGGAGATCTTATCTCCAGCCAAGATTGAAGAAGATCTTAACATAGACGTTGAAGCTCGGAGGAGATCTTATCTTCTGTTGACGTAGATGTTAAAGCTCGGGAAAGATCTTATCTCCAGTCGAGGTTGAAGGAGATCTTATCTCCTACTGAAGTTGAAGCTCGGAAGAGATCTTATCTCCAACCGAGGTTGAAGAAAATCTTATCTCCTATTGACGTAGAAGCTCGGGGAGATCTTATCTCCAATTGAGTCGGGGCCTCTCTTCTCACCTCATCTAAAATAAACGAGGCCTTTGACTTTGCTCACATTAGGACGAGATTCTCCTCCTATTCCTAACGGACTGTGGGGGCACATAAGGGCCATTGTCGGAGCCTCTCTTCTTACCTCGTCTAAAATGAACGAGGCCTTCGATTTTGCTCACGTTAGGACGAGATTCTCCTCCTATTCCTAATAGGCTATGGGTGCACATAACGGCCATTATCGGGGCCTCTCTTTTTACCTCGTCTAAAATGAATGAGGCCTTCGACGTGCTCATGTTAGGACGAGATTCTCCTCCTATTTCTAACATGGCACTAGGGACATATATGGACCATTGAATGGGCCTCTTTCCTCCTCCTATCTTAAATAAATCAAGGGTCTTCGGTCTGCTCATGTTAGGACGAGATCCTCCTCCTGTTCCTAAATATGGTAATAGGGGCACAGATGGACCATTGAATGAGCCTCTTTCCTCCTATCTTAAATAATCAAAAATCTTCGACGTGCTCATGTTAAGATGAGGTCCTCCTTCTATTCCTAACATGACAATAGGGGCATAGATGGGCCATTAAATAGGTCTTTTTCCTCCTCCTATCTTAAATAATCGAAGGTCTTCGACGTGCTCATGTTAGAACGAGGTCCTCTTCCTGTTTCTAACATGGCACTAGGGGCATAGATGGACCATTGAACGGGCCTCTCTCATTCTTCTATCTTAAATAATCAAAGGTCTTTGGTCTGCTCATGTTAGGATGAGGTCCTCCTCCTGTTCCTAACATGATAATAGGGGCACAGATGGGCCATTGAATGGGCCTCTCTTCTCCTTCTGTCTTAAATAATCGTAGGTCTTCGACATGCTCATGTTAGGATGAGGTCCTCCTTCTGTTCCTAACATGACAATAGGGGCACAGATGGATAATTGAATGGACCTCTTTCCTCCTTCTGTCTTAAATAATTGGAGGTCTTCGACGTGCTCATGTTAGGACGAGGTCCTCTTTTCTGTTCCTAATATGGCACTAAGGGCACAGATGGACCGTTGAACAAGCCTCTTTTCTTCTTCTATCTTAAATAATCGGAGGATTTCGACGTGCTCATGTTAGAACGAGGTCCTCTTCCTGTTCCTAACATGGCACTAGGGGCACAGATGGACCGTTGAATGGACCTCTTTCCTTCTTCTGTCTTAAATAATCGAAGGTCTTCGACGTGCTCATGTTAGGATGAGGTCCTCCTCCTTTTTCTAACATGACCACTATTGATTATTTCTTTCCTATCATCACATAGTTTTTGCACCAAGAAATCATAATATTGAAATGGAGGAGTTTTATTGAAAGAAAATTATCGGTAGTACATCCTTAGAAATTGCAAGATCGTGGAAGCATTGTTTCATCGAGCTCCTTCAGGCAATAAGTTTCGGATCGGACAACCTCCTCTATTTTATATGGGCCTTTCTAATTCGGGGCAAGCTTCCTCTGGCTCCGAGGCTGAGAGATGGCGGCTCGCCGAAGTACTAAGCCCCCCCAAAGATAGAGTTGATGATATCGAAAGATGGTCGATCTTCTTGTTGTTCCTCCCTTATTGGTGTTCTAGCTGTGGTAGCACCCTTGGCTAATCTTCTCTTGCTTCAGATCGGTGTCTATGGAGCATTGAGGGAGATGTAGTTGTGAAACCTTCTAGGGGAGACTTCTTCGCATCCTTCCGTCTGGGCTTCTTTAATGACGAGCTTGGAAAGGAGTTCGGACTCGCTCGTGCTCGAAGAGAAATTCGAAAGCGCGGTCGAACTTCATTCGGCCTTCTACCAGCGATGCTGAAGAACTTAATTCGGTCCTCTCTGATATTCAACAGAAAATCCGAACCTCGACTCGAATGTCGGCTGCTGATGAAGTGAGCCACAAACTGATGGCTTATCAGATCAAAAAAGAAGATCATATCTGACTTCAATGTCGAGTACCAATTTCTTGCTGCTTTCTTCGAGGTAGAAAAAAAGATTGGCATAAGATGGCGTCTGATGCACCATGGAGCAGCATCATAGTCCGGAAGGCCTCTAGGTGATCGATCGGATCAAAGGTTCCATCGTAGTTTTTAAATCAGAGGAAGCTCGAAGTTCGGCGGAATGGACTCTTGCATAATTCGAAAAGAGAAAAGAGGATCGGTGTGGGCTTCATCATGGTGAGCCGGGGTGACATGGTCGAGCTCCTCAATCCATCAATCCATCTTCCGCAGTTTTTGATCAAGGACGTTATCTCGATCGCAGACTTTGGAAGGCTTCCGGCTGTAGATGGGGAAGATTTCTTTTGAAGAAGAATCATGATCCGATCAAGGATCCTCTGTTCTCTGTTTTCTTTCACAAGGGCGACGAGTATGCTAGTCCAAGTGTTCTTCCTTGGGATTGGTTTCTGACATCCTAATGATGGGTTTTCTAACGAAGTCACCACCGGAGGCTGCCACATGGCCTGCACCATCTCGGTGAGGCCCTGAACCCGCTGCATCAGCAGGTTGAACTGCTCTGGACCTACCATGGCCGTCGGTGGAGGAGGAGATTGAAGTGCCGGTGCTGGAGCCAGAACGGGCATATCTGATGATAGAAATGGTAGATCTTCTGGTAGTCGCCTTCTTTGGAGGTATTTCTTAGGATTGAGAGAGAGGATGGAGATGAATCTTGGAGAAGAAGCTTCATAGCATCGATTGAGCACTCCTTTAAGAATAAGGGTACCTCGAAAATAGAGGCCCTCCTTCTAGCGTCAATCATATTGGTGCAGAATCTGATCGACGTCGGATCGAGTTGGAGTCGAGAAAGACGAGGTTGCCGTCGGTGACTTGCAAAACAAAGTTTCATCCAAAGTCGGTGGTGGTGGCTCTGATAAGATCCTCCGATGATCAAGTTAGCTCTTCTGACCAATAGAAATGGAGTGCTCGAAAAATAATTCCATAGAGTTTTGGAAAGAAAAAGAGAACTTAGAGAAAACATATTTGGAGGATCCCTTTTTATAGATGGAGCTTGATTGATAGTGATGGCCATACCGTTCGATAGTCGGCCGCTCGAGGCCTCATGGAATTCGATATGGAGAGGAGGATGTCGTCAGACTGATAGTGACAGCCATAACCATTCGATATCGGGTCGCTCGGGGTCGCATGAAGTTTGCTACGGAGAGAGGGGCATCGTCAGACTAATAGCGACCGTTCGTTGAGATTTAATAGCCGTAGTTCAGAGGAAGCAGACGTTGGTTGGTGAAGAACTTTGATATATATCAATTTCAGAGGAGTTCGGACTTCTGAAGGAAATACTTCTAGAGGGGATCATTTGGGAGGAATGCTAGCTGAAATCTAGAAGCAATCCCCTTAAGAAATCCGACCGAAGGAGAAGTCCAGAAGAAGTTTGGCTCCTGAAAGAATCCGATTGAAGGAGAAATCTGGAAGGAGTCCAGCTTCTGTAGGAGTCCGACTGAAAGAAGAAATCCAGAAGGAGTCCGACTGAAAGAAGAAATCTAAAAGGAGTTCGGCTCATGGAGGAACTTGACTGAAGTAGAGATTCAGAAGAAGTTTGACTCTTGGAGGAGTTCGGCCGAAGGAGAAGTCCGAAAGGAGTTTGGCTCCTGGAGGAATCCGGCTGAAGAAAGAGTCCGGAAGGAGTTTGACTCCTGTAGACATCCGACTGAGGAAAAAGTTTGGAAGGAGTTCGGCTTCCATAGGCATCCGTTTGAAGGAGAAATCTGAAAGGAGTTCGGCTCCTGTAGGCACCCGGCTGAAGGAGAGATCTGAAAGGAGTTCGGCTCCTGAAGAGGTTCGACTGAGGGAGAAGTCCGTATGGAGTTCGGCTTATGGAGGGACTTGACTGAAGGAGAAATTCGGAAGGAGTTTGGCTTCTGTAGACATGCGATTGAGGAAGAAGTCCGAAAGGAGTTCGCCTCCTATAGGCACCCGACTGATGGAGAAATTCGGAAGGAGCTTGGCTGCTGGAGGAGTTCGGTTAGAGCTCGGCCGCTGAGGAGTTCAGCTGACTGAAGGAGTTCGGCTAAAATTTGGCCACTGAAGAAGTTCAGCTGGGGTCTAGCCGCTGGAGGAGAATTTTCAATTGAAACTCTTCCGTGATTACCAGCTGCATTAGACTAAGCATCAGGCTGAACTTCGATGGAAGCGGAATTTATCTTTAACAGATATTTTATACGATTTTTATAGAAAAATGAATACTTAATCAAATATAAATTATTTTAAAATATATAATTTTTTTCATAATTAACTAAACATACGAGCAGTAGTTTTAGAAAATAATTTTTTGAGGAGTAACTTTTTAGAAAAAAAAAAATATATTTTCTACGAATCAAATGAATCCTAAATATAAATACCAAAAAAACAACGATCTCGTTCCACCTCTTTTTTATATATATATAAGAAAAAGGGCCGGCACACCCTGGTAATGGTATTACCTATATTTAAACCATCTCCAAACATTAGACTGAGGACAAAAGCTACACCTAAAAAGAAAGGTTTCCGGAGAACGTGCCAAAGACTTTCCAACACGGCAAAACAAACGCAATAACATAGCATACAAGTTTTATTTCCGACAACCTTGACAAAGACGTCAAGGTTCAACCATTATTTAACTCTATCTTCTGCTGCACATTAACCTTCCCACGGTTCAATTTTCACGCAAAGGCAACTGGTTACGGTAACACAACGGCCACGGCACTTAACCAGCACAATGGATGGTTGTTAGAAGTTTGAACGGAAGGATGGGAATTAACATCAACTAACGCATGCCTCTAATGGAAAAAGCCTAGCTTCTAGAAACATAAAGTTATATATATATATATAATTTATTTGGCATCAAGGTTTATAAAATTTTTGATGCATCGTTCATTTTGCCTTTGCAGGACAATCCATGAGTCCATGCACGATGCTACATACAGGTAATACTAGATCAACAACCATGTCAGCCTGTCTCGCGTCAGTTGTGGACTGATAGGGTCGAGGTTGATGTTGGTTAGTTCTGAGTCCATATTAATTCAGACAAAATTCAAATTAATTTCAACTCTAAGATTTAGTGATACATTTCATATTCCCTTGTTGGGTCTGTTATCTCTGGGTCTAATTCTACATTGAGAATGGGTAGCATCTAATCTTCCAGCATTTCATGTAGAGTTTCTTTTTTTAAAAAAAAAAAAAAATTGTTGGTACCTCATGAAAATACTCTCAGCTGGACACGTGTTGCTTTGATTATTGATACATGTATGACTAGTTATAAATTATCAACCTATAATTTAGGAGATATATGTCTTTTTGTTGGATTTTCTTAATTTAAAATGAGTGCAATACATGATAGGCAGCATTTAACAATGATACTACTCACTACGTAGGTAGTTAAAATTAATTACCATATTTAGATAGGCTCTGCTGTCAATTTGGGAACTAATTATCTGACATAGGGATCGGAATTTGAAGTTTGGTTGCGTCCAGAGCAGGATAAATTGATCAGATACAGATTTATCTATCTTACTTAAATGCATTTCATTCTACATTTAGCTTGACCTCATAAGCTGGTGATTCCATAGACCTAGCAAATGAAACGAAACTTTGTGCATGGTAGTCTACAAAGAAAATAGAGGTCAATTAGCTGCAGGACATCCACTAAATGCAACCATGCTGCCTTTCTGGATAGAAGTTTAGCACTTGGAGGATGAACAGTATTATTGGGTGCAGTACTGTTGGTATCCACTTCAGATGACACATGATCTTGAGCTACACATTAGGATCATATAACGCACAAAACCATTGTATGTGTATCAGACATGATTGTTTCAATTAAATCAGTCATGTATAATTTTCTCAGTTACAACACTCATGAATAATTAAGGGGCAACTACTCCTTGTGCTTCTACAATTGTATAGATTCGGATGCTTGTATTGCTCTACTTGGGTAAATAATGCTTGTAAGTCCAAGACTAGCTCTTCAAGCTTGATCCAGCCAGTTTGTCGCCGTCAGGAGCTAGGACAATGACATATGGATCGATTGCATCAAAAATTAACGATGCAAGTGAATTAGAAACCTTGTGAACTATAGAATAAATCACTCTAATCCTGATCTTTAAATACGGTTACTCGGAACCATTCGTTAAGTATAAATAATTCATTCATCTTCTCCACGCCTTGGACCTTCGTGAGAAGAAACAATCCTAAAGTACCACTGGATCCCGGCTGATAAGGCACGAATGGACTAGCATCATAAATTAAAGCACAGAATCTCTTGGACAAACATCCAATCACAAGAAGACACCAACCACAAGACTCCCCCAATCCCATCTATATCTCCCCGCCCAACCCACGCTCAAGTCTCAACCGCCCGTCTCCTTGTCACCAAAGCCTCGCCACCGATGGCCCAAATCTCCCTCCTCCTCTCTCTTCCCATTCTCTCACTATTCCTCTTCCTCTTCCCACTCTCCTATTCCCAAACTCTCCCCATAAATGTGTGGCCCAAACCCACCACCATCTCATGGCCAATCCCCAGAGCCACCCCTCTCTCCCCCTCCTTCAAAATCCTCTCCCCTTACACCAATCACCACCTCCACTCCGCCGTCGCCCGCTACACCGGCCTCCTCCTCTCCGAGCACTACCACCCCATCGTTCCCCCCACCGTCAACCTCTCCTCATCCCCACCATTACGCTCCTTGACTCTCTCCATCTCCGACCTCTCCTCCCCTCTCCAGCATGGCGTCGACGAGTCCTACTCCCTTTCCATTTCATCCTCCACGGGGCTCGCCAACTTGACTGCCGTCACCGTCTGGGGCGCCATGCGAGGCCTGGAGACCTTCTCCCAATTATCGTGGGGTAGTGATCCTCCGGTGATTGCCGCCGATGTTTACATCGCCGACCGGCCCATCTTTCCCTACCGCGGGGTGTTGGTCGACACGTCTAGGAACTACTACCCGGTGGAGGACATCATGAGGACAATTGAAGCCATGGGGGCCAACAAGCTGAATGTGTTTCACTGGCACATCACGGACTCCCACTCCTTTCCTATTGTCCTGCCGTCGGAGCCCGAGCTCGCCCAGAAGGGATCTTACGGGCCTGGCATGAGGTACACTCCAGAGGACGTGAAGGCAATCGTGGAGTTCGGCATGAGCCATGGCGTGAGGGTGCTGCCGGAGATTGATGCCCCTGGTTAGCTACCCTTCGTACTTATGCCGTCATTTTTTTCTTAAATTTCTTAAATCCATGGTCAGATTGGTTCTTAAATTTCTTCACATGACGACAACATAGATAATCCTTGAAGGTTGACCAAATGGATCAAATCTTAAGATGGACCAAGTCATTTTAGGTGGTGTTTCGGATGCATCTTCCGCGCCAAAGAATAAATCCTCTTCCTTGATGATGTCACTCATTAGACTGCGCAATGCTCCGTGATTTACGCAGACAGATGGAAGAAAGATATCGACGTATTCTGAAATCTAAGATATGATCTAACAGTGGATGTCGCGACAGAAAAAAGACCCACCATTTTTTCGCGAGGAAATGCAATCCTAATCCTTTTGGGTAGCGTTGGCTGGATAATTTCGGTCCATCCGTTGGCCTTCTATTTGTTTATTTCAGTATGCTTTAATTTGGTAACTTGGGTTCCCATGCGTGCGCGAAGACAAAATCTGTGGACCCTGTATAATCTGCAATCACTCCTTGCCTGACCAATGAAAGAGAGAGAGAGAAAGAGAAACGGCAGCTAGACGGTCATATCAATGGATGAGCTGCACACCCGGTCCAACAGAAAAAATAAATAAATAAATAAACAGCAGCTATCTTTAAAATAAAAAATTATTAGATAGATTTATTTTATCATAAATAAATTTAATAAAAAATTTACATATCAATTAATTATTTATTAATTATTAATATTAATGAGATGAAAAATGGTCAATCAAAATCTATAAAAGATTTTACCGGAATGGATCCATCTAAAAATTTCTCTTTTGACACTCATATTGATGGATGAGGTGTGCAGATACCGTGGATCGTTATGTTCCACTTACTTTTTGTTGCGGAATAAGAGTAGCTCCTGGGATCTTTCTCTAGGGACAATTGTAGGCTCCCCTGAAGTCATGGACTTCCATGCTGGTTCAAGATATTTTGCATGGAAAAATGATTGACCTTCTTTTGCTCGTTGGATCATGCTCCACGCAGCTCTCAAAACATTTCAGATCTATTTTTTTATTTATCCTTTCATGCAGATCTTAAAACAATCATTGCATGATCCAATAGTGAATTCAAGGATAAGGAAGATGAATCCTTCTTTGGCGTGAAAGATACAACCCTGTCCTGTTCAAAACAACCGGACATCTCTGTCTCATGAAAATTTGCAGAATCCCATGAAGCCATAGGTTTCATATTAGAAAGGAACATGCAAGTCACACCAGAGGATAAGTCTCTAAATCTCAATAAATTTCTATTCTACGAACGGTGTCATTATTTCAGCTTCTTTTAAGCATTTATTTTTGTGAAATCAGCAGATTGTCATGCAATTGATGCAACACCTCAAGATAGATTTCTACCAACATCATAACCATCGATACGTTGTAAATGTTTTGCAGGCCATGCTGGATCGTGGGCTGGAGCATACCCTGAGATCGTGACGTGTGCAAACATGTTCTGGCTGCCCAAAGGATTAGCTAATTGGGCCGAACGTCTAGCCTCAGAGCCAGGAACAGGCCAGCTCAACCCCCTCGAGCCCAAAACCTACCAAGTTGTTCACAACGTCATCCATGACATTGCCTCCCTCTTTCCCGAACCCTTCTATCATGCCGGCGGTGATGAGATTGTGCCAGGCTGTTGGAAGGCTGATGCAGCAATCCAGGCATTCTTAGCTAATGGAGGAACGCTTAGCCAAGTTCTCGAGCTTTTTGTCAACTCAACACACCCTTACGTTGTGTCCCTTAATCGCACCGCTGTCTATTGGGAAGATGTTCTATTGGATCCACTGGTGAAAGTGGACCCGTCGATGATCCCCCAAGAGACCACCATTCTTCAGACCTGGAACAACGGCCCTAATAACACTAAACTCTTGGTCGCTGCAGGATATCGAACCATCGTGTCCTCGTCGGATTTTTACTACCTAGATTGTGGACACGGAGATTTTGTCGGCAATGATAGTTCGTACGATCAAATTGGTAGTGACAACGGCAGTGATGGGGGATCTTGGTGTGGACCTTTTAAAACCTGGCAAAGGGTGTACGACTATGACATAACATATGGGCTAAGCGAAGAGGAGGCAAAGCTAGTTTTAGGCGGAGAGGTGGGAATGTGGTCCGAACAGGCGGACCCAACGGTGTTGGACGCTAGGATATGGCCCAGGGCATCAGCAATGGCGGAGACATTATGGTCTGGAAATCGAGACCAGAGCGGGAAGAAGAGGTATGCAGAGGCAACGGATCGATTGAACGATTGGCGTCATCGGATGGTTGGCAGGGGAATCAGGGCGGAACCTATTCAGCCCTTATGGTGCCGAACGCATCCTGGAATGTGTAATGTGGTTCCATAGGAAGACGGCGATTCGTTGGTTTCCAACTACGTGCTTTCCATATACGCTCAACTATTTTAGTTGAAGTTTTTGGGCTTTTATTGTTTGAAAAGCAAGAAGGCAATTATATATAATAACTTATCCATCCAAATGAAATTAAGATCACGCTAACCCGCTTTGGACTCCGTGAATTCATATGCACCAATGTGATACGAAAAGATGATTCGCTATCTAGGTAAATTAAACTTTCAATTTTCAAGGATATGAATGCGGTTACCAAGGAAGTGATGTTGCCGTATGCTTCGATGAGATTACCACAATCCTCCTAAGAAACCAATGGCTTCATTTTGGGAGAATGCCTCTGATGAACGAGGAGAGCGAAAAAATTATGGGAGAGAAAGCAACAACGCCACTAGAATCAATATACAGTTCGTAATAAATAATTATGAAGACTCAACTAAAGGCATCGTATAACAATCACTTGTGTGCCGTTTTAGTCATGCCAATCAGCCACCGGTGCAAGGATTGAAGTTCTATATGCATGGCTCTAACCAACCATTGTACGCTGCCCAATAATTGGAACCTTACAAAAAAAAAAAATGGAAAGCTTCAGACAATTATATGGTTGGGATGCCATCTCAAGGCTCTCTATATAATATCAAATTCCAAAACAATCTCTCTAATTTTGCTCCTCGCTCCTATGAAGCTTATGATTTCCTTTTACATTCCTCTTTATTAATGCTACCAGTAGTCTACCATGTTTAGATTTGGCTTGTAGTACCATATATGAGGGTTAAGTTGTTGATTTAGAGTCAAAATGATAATTTTACTCTCGAGGATGAGAAAAGCATCTCAATGCATTTAAAGTCCTTTTCGGCAATATATCTTCTCATTGTCATGTTTAAGGTCAATTATGGAATAGAATGAATTCTTGGAAGGTACACGCAAAAAGAGTAAAAATCTAAGACATCCAAAAGTGCATCACATAGAAATGTAGATGGTTAGCGAGGGGAGCACAAAATAATTTTTATTACCTATTTTTGTTATGTTATAGCCTATGTAAATTTTCTCTTTCTTTAAAATTCTATATCTCCACCATTGTTTTATCAAACCTGTTAGGTAATCATGGAAAAGATAGAGATTACATAAGAGGAGTATGTAAAATCTCACTAGCAATTGTCAATCTAATATTAGTGTTATAATAATTTAGACTAATTATCTACAGAAATGCTAAAGATCGCTTATTTTATATCACATTTGTTTCACTAATAGTATATAAAATATTGTCTGCTTAAAATCTTGACTTGATTGATACCATATATTGTATTTCACTAATTTTTCACTACCATATAAGACCTATGAATATTACTGGGATCATTTAATTTAATGATCTAAACGATCTCTAAAAGTAAAAAAATAAAATCTAGATACCATCCAACTAGGACCATCATACATGCCATTCATTTTCATGTCTCAGATATATAGTATAAATTATATGTTGATAATCATTAATTAGTTTTCTAAATTTTGAGAGACATTTAAAATAACTCCATCTTATCACCAAATGGCATGTAATCTTTTTCCATAATGAAGACCTTAGAAATACAGAAAAATCTAATGGTTTATTGAAGGAAAAGGAAGAAAAATTTTGTCCTCGTGCTTTAGGCTATCCAATGTCGCTCCCTCGTTTTTTTATTTTGGGCAAGAAAAACTCTCTTTTCCTACAAAGTCTCGACCCTTTTTTATTTTTTCTCCCAAAAACGAAAAATCCTCAAAGGTCCAAATTCCAAACAAGGCACGTAGACCGGCCGCTATTCCCATGACCAGGGACATCATCATTACGCATAATCACCTTAAAAAATCTGCACTAACAACAGCAAATATCCAGCGAGCCCAAACTCCACCGCCAAGACCCAATCCAAAGCACCGAAATGAAGCCATTCCAACCCTTTCCACTCTCCTTCCTAGTTCTCTCTTATTTTCCTCCCAAACCCTAGCAATAAAAGGCCAAGAAACAACCCAGTCCCCGACCGAGCGAGCGATAGAGCGTACGAGAGAGAGAGAGAGAGAGAGAGAGAGAGAGAGCAGCCTGACGACCTCCACTCCCCTCCTCTCCTCCTCGCCGCCTCCGTTGCCGCCTCCTCCCTAAAACCCCAGCTCCCGTTCGCATCCTCCGGCGATGGAGCAGCAGCAGCAGCAGCAGCTGGCGGCGATCCTCGGCGCCGACCCGAACCCCTTCGAGGTCCTCATCTCCCAGCTGATGTCCTCCGCCAACGACCAGCGATCACAGGCCGAAACCCTCTTCAACCTCTGCCGCGACCTCCACCCCGACGCCCTCGCCGCCAAGCTCGCCACCCTCCTCCACTCCTCCCCCCACCTCGAGATCCGCGCTATGTCCGCCATCCTCCTCCGTAAGCTCCTCACCCGCGACTCATCCTCCGGCGACGCCTCGTCGCCGTCCTACCTCTGGCCCCGCCTCTCCCCGACGTCGCAGGCCTCCCTGAAGTCCCTCCTCCTCGCTTCCGTCCATCACGAGGACGCGAAGTCCATCGCCAAGAAGCTCTGCGACACCGTCTCCGAGCTCGCCGCTGGCCTCCTCCCCGACGACGCCTGGCCGGAGCTCCTCCCCTTCATGTTCCAGTCCGTCACCTCCGACAATCCCCGCCTCCAAGAATCTGCCCTCCTTATCTTCTCCCAGCTCGCCCAGTACATCGGTGACACCCTCCTCCCCCACCTCCCCACCCTCCACTCTGTCCTGCTTTCCTCCCTCTCCCACCCCACCTCCGCCGACGTCCGCATCGCCGCCCTCAGCGCCGCCATCAATCTCGTCCAATGCCTCCCCTCCGCCGCCGACCGTGACCGCTTCGGCGACCTCCTCCCCGCCATGATGCGCACCCTCACCGAGTCCCTCAACTCCGGCCAGGAGGCCACCGCTCAGGAGGCCCTCGAGCTCCTCATTGAGCTCGCCGGCACCGAGCCACGCTTCCTGCGCCGCCAGCTCCCGGATGTCGTCAGCGCCATGCTCCAGATCGCCGAGGCTGATCAACTCGAGGAGGGAACCCGCCACCTTGCTGTTGAGTTCGTGATCACGCTCGCGGAGGCACGGGAGCGTGCCCCTGGGATGATGCGCCGTCTCCCCCAGTTTATCGGGCGGCTATTTGCTGTGCTGATGAAGATGCTGCTCGACCTCGAGGATGAGCCCGCTTGGCACAGTGCAGAGGCCGAGGATGAGGATGCTGGGGAGACCAGCAACTACAGCGTTGCCCAGGAGTGCCTCGACCGGCTGTCAATTGCCGTTGGAGGGAATACCATTGTTCCAGTCGCATCTGAGCTGCTCCCGGCGTACCTGTCGGCCCCTGAGTGGCAGAAGCATCACGCGGCCCTCATCACTCTTGCCCAGATTGCTGAAGGTTGCTCCAAGGTATTGTAACCGTTAAAGGACAATCTTTGATCCAATTTAAAGGAACTTCTTTTAGATGACCTACTGATGGTATGAAATTAAATGTGCTCCAAGCTATCAAAGCAGTGATCATTGTTTATTTCATTCAGTTGGGTATCTTTCTTTTCTCTCCTTCATGCAGGTGATGATTAAGAACCTGGAGCAAGTGGTGAATATGGTCCTTAATTCATTCCAAGATCCTCATCCCCGTGTGCGCTGGGCGGCTATAAATGCTATTGGGCAATTGTCTACGGATCTGGGGCCAGATTTGCAAGTCCAGTATCATCAGAGGGTGCTGCCTGCATTGGCATCAGTGATGGATGACTTCCAGAATCCCCGTGTTCAGGCAAGTACTTTATAAATTGCAGGAAACTATCTCATGCAATATCCACGATTATAAATTACAGGAAACTATCTTTGTTGAATCAAATATTTCTTGATCTGTATGCTGTTACCTGATTATTAGAAATATGCCGTTTGGTGTACAAATGTCTAAGTTTGGATTGAAGATGGTTCTGACTCATGATAAACTATTACGTTTATGTTAGCTTCAGTAGTTCAATCTTGCTCGATACTCCTAGCAGCTTAAACTCAACAGCTATTATCAATGATTGACCACCTTCAGATCTGTGGGGGTACCAAACTTACCTCTTGAAGAGAATTATCCATTTTGAGCTAGCTTGAAAAGTGGCTTGAAGGGACATTATATGTAGTTTCTTCCTTTCCATTCGGTTTAGTAGTAGTGGGGACTTATAATTTGACTTGGAAACATAGTCTTCCTTTTCCTGTTTCAAGGGTTCTTTAAAATGCTTCAAGGAGAAACATATATACATGTATGTATGTGTGTGTGTATCTATATGTACCAAGGTCCATGGTATGTATATCTGTGTATATGTGTATCTATGTATCTATATGTATCAAGGTCCACGGAATTGGGACCCATGCTGGCTGGACAACGGTACGAGTTGGTATGGGTCAATAGTGGATTGGACTGGCGTGAACCGACATAGAAGAGAAGAAGGGAACTGGAGAGGAGGAAAATAGAGAAAGAGGGGAGAGGGAGGGAGAGAGTGACCAAAGGAGACACTGGCGGTGGTCATAGGCGGGCCGTGGGAGTGTTTGGAGGGCCGCCAAAGCCTCCACTTCATCTAATCTCGACCGAGAGAGCCGAGAGAGAGAGAGAGGGGGGAGGGAAAGAAAAGGAGGGAGGGGAAGCCTATGGAGAGGCTGCTGGATAGCCTCTAGCTGGCTGTCGTGGTCGTCGGATGGCGAAATCACCGCCTGCGCCTTCGTGAGCATGAAACATGGGCGATCAGGGGAGGGAAAGCCTATGGAGAGGCTGTTGGATGGCCTCCACTTGACCGCCATGGTCGTTGGACAGCAAAATTGTTGCCTGCGGCTACACGAGCGTGAAACAGGGATGATCGCCTCGTTTTACAGGATTTTTTTTTTTTTAAAATCTTAATCATAGTGAAGTTGGCAATGGTTCTACCGGTTTCATTTAAGTAAAGCCGACAGATCCATTGCTGGCTTCACTATTTCTCCGATTTTTTAAAAAAGTTTCGGAAATGGTGAAGCTGGCAATGGGCTAGAAAGTGAAGCCAACAAATTCATTGCCAGTTTTATTACTTATCATTGTTTTTTTAAAAAATACAATGAATAGGGGCGCTCACCCCTATTCCATGGTTGTGGCTCCATTCGTGCCTTTTTCGTCGTCTGGTGGTCACAATGGCTATTCGGTGCACTCTTTGCCAGTTGTGCCTCCCTTCGGTACCATCACTCCCCCCTCTTTCTCCATATCTCTTTCGATTAAACATCCTATCGGGCGACATCGAGTTGCGGAGGCCTCCGCGGCCCTCCGGTGGCCTCGGCGGGCCACCGTTGGCCCTCCAATAGCGTCGTCCCTCTTTTCCTTCCCTCCTCTGTCTCACTTCCTCTTTTTCTCTCTCCCTCGTCCGGTGTTCTGATTTGGCTAGCCGAATTGTCCCGATTTGCTATCTGTACGGCTCAGAAATTTCTGAACCATCCAGTTCGGCTAATACTGGTTATGTATATATGTGTATGTATATGTATATATGTGTATGTGTGTGTTATATACATATACATACGTACGTACGTGTGTGTGTATATAACTTGGGTAAGATCGATCGGATTTGTGCTCACATCCGGTTAGGTCAAAACTGGACAATGGGAGTTCTATATCGATGATCCAAGCCGTTGGATATGATCTACTACCTCAAAACTGCTTGCATACCAAAAATCATATGATTTGAAGACTTCTAGCCTATGCATCAAGTGATCAAAAAATATATGTAATTCAATTTTATTTAGGCTATCCAATTTTTGACTACTTGATGCATAGGCTAGGGATTTCCAAAATATATGATTTTTTATGTGCAAGTAGTTTTGAGGTAGTAGATCACATTCAACGGCTTGGATCTTTGATGTAGGACCCCTATTATGGAGTTTTGACCTGACTGGATCTAAGTCTAGATCTAGTCGACCTGATTCTAGCCCCTCCTCTCTCTCTCTATACACACACACACACACACACACACACACATGCGGGCAGGCGGGCCGTGACGTGCGTGCCTGATATACCTACACACACACACACACACACACACACACTAACAAACGGCATTGGGAAACATGTATATAATATACATATATGCACACACGCTAACAAACGGCATGGGAAACATGTACATATATATGTGGGTATGTATGTATATATCTATATCTATACATAGATATAGATATATAGATATGGATATATTGGGAATAAGCTATAGAATGTTTGTAAGCATTGGCAAGCCTACAGAAAAAATGTAATAGAAGGTTTATTTCTGGCTATAAGCATTTGTATATTTGTTTGGTCTTTTCTGGAAGTGCTCAAGTTCGGAAACAAGTCAAGCACTGATTATTTATTGAGCTTGATTGTTACTCCTTGTCTTGTTGTTCAACTTTTCTTGCCTTGCATTCCTTAACTTTTAAGGAAGCTGCACAGTCCATGTCTCTTTTGTACATTTTCCACTGTTCCTCGAGCTTTTCTCAAAATTTGGCTCCATGTTTCTCTTATTGGATGCACTCACCATTCATGGTAGTAATTTAGCTACAATTGTTAATTACAAGCAGTAATAGGGCAGCATATTCCATGGAGTCAAGTAGTGGATGGTAGTGTATTATATGGGTTGGTTTTGTTCTGGTTCCAGTCTATATTTGTATGGATTTGATTCAAGGGGACCTCCCCTTACATGGATCTTGTAAGAATTGCCCTGGCATCCATCCAAGCTAATTGTGCTGCTGCATCATTCATCTTTATATGCTTTTTGTCTTTATTTATGGAAATTCAAATTCATGAACTAATCTTTTTTGTTTGAATTAGTTCTTAATGAACTTGGCTGTGATTGATGCTGCAGGCGCATGCTGCTTCAGCAGTCTTGAATTTCAGCGAAAACTGCACACCAGACATCCTGACACCTTACTTAGATGGAATTGTTAGCAAGTTACTTGTACTCTTACAGGTATATTGTCATATTTGTTTGTTTTGTTCAGATTTACATATGATTTTTTTCCGGTTCTTCTGGAGTTGTTAAAAAGGGTTTTAAAATGCAAAACATGTTTCATTCAGAATGGGAAGCAGATGGTGCAAGAGGGAGCTTTGACAGCTTTAGCATCTGTTGCAGATTCATCACAGGTATTTGCTAAGGGCACATTTTGCTAGGTTGTTTATTCCAAATTTTTCAATGGGTTTCTTTTGACATAACATGTTCCTTCAGGAACAATTCCAAAAGTACTATGATGCTGTCATGCCATATCTCAAAGCTATTTTCATGAATGCAACTGACAAGTCCAAACGCATGGTTCGTGCCAAGTCTATGGAGTGCATAAGTTTGGTTGGAATGGCTGTGGGCAAGGAGAAATTTAGGGAGGATGCTAAACAGGTAGCTGTGATATTTTTCTTTGCTCTCTAAAAATTATTACCTTGATGGATCATCCAATTCTAGAAGTGTCTGTGAGTGACTACTTTTATGGACTGAAGCTCATTTGTTATTATTTTATACTTTAAATTCTTTATACGATATTGTCTCCTATAAATCCTTTAACCTTGAACCCGGTCTCTCAAAAAAGTTATTCCCATCTTTATTTGGGGACAGCATGTTAGTGGCTAAGAATTTTGTGACTTGTAATGGTTTGAAATTTGACTTTGAGATTTGTTATGTTTTAGAATGTGATACACATGTAAAATGAACTTTAACAAGTTTTATTCTTTTAACAAATTAAGATGCTTTGGCATTTTGTTTCAAGATGTCGAAAGGATTAAAAGAAGACTACTGTCTTATTCTGCAATGGTACAAAAGTGCTGCATTTTCTGTAGGCAGCACAGTTATGTATTCTCTCTTCTTATGACTGTGTCCTCAAAACATGTGAAACTTTCAGTTCCTTGGGTTGTTTGATGGCTGAAAAATGCTATGAAACTAATGCTTGTAAGACAGAAAAAAGTTACATATTTCATTGTCATATACAGCTGTAATGCATGTTCTTGTGTTTCTAATTTAACTCTTGGATTTGTTGGTCATCCTTGCCTCTTATTTTCGTGCTTTTTCTTTTTCTAAAGCTGTATCCATATCTTCAATAGTTGAATCTGTGATTCAGCTGATGATCTTATGATATATTAGTTGTAATAATTTCACTCATTTAATTGATTATGTCATGCTAGGTAATGGAAGTGCTGATGACATTGCAAGGATCTCAGATGGAGACAGACGATCCAATAACAAGTTACATGTTACAGGTATCTTTGAGATCGCATAGCTTGAAATAATATATGGAAGCCCATACGTCACATCATTTAATTTTTTGTTTTGTGTCGTAGGCATGGGCCAGACTATGCAAGTGCTTGGGACAGGATTTTCTGCCATACATGAATATTGTAATGCCTCCATTGCTTCAGTCTGCTCAGCTGAAACCAGATGTAACCATTACCTCTGCAGATTCAGATGAGGAGATAGACGAGTCAGATGATGATAGGTATGTCTTTAATGCTGAAGCTCCTGTTTAAATAGTTTGCAATTTTTTGTGACTTCTAGAGTAGGTTGGACAATTATTCTTTCACGAATGCTGTGACATTGTAAAGAAGATTTTATACTGTTAATTTGTGTTGATTAATAAGCAATTATCGTGGATGATGAAGCTTCAATTGAGGTAAAGCTTGTGGATACCTACCTAGCTTTTTTTTTCATTCATATGTGTATTGATATATACATACATATGTATATGTTTGTATGCAGGTGTATCTATCTTTCTTTCTTTCAATCTATATATGTATATGTATTATATATATATATATATATATATATAGATGTAGACTGGGCTCTGGTTGATCGGATCCCAATCCATATCCAGTCGGATCTCCGGCCGTTGGATCAGCGCGCATCTCCGAAAATAGGCGTCTGAAAAGGCACGCCTGCAGGGCTGAAAAAAATAGGCGCGCGCCCGCGCCTAAAAAAAAAAAATTTGAGGCGCCTTTAGGCACCTTCTTCTTCTTCTTTTGTTTTTTTTTTTTTTTCCAGGCGCTTGTTTTTTTCAGCCCTGAAGGTGCCTTCAGGACTGAAAAAAAAATTGAAAAAAAAAGCTTTGCCTGAATTTTTTTTTTTTTTTAGCCTTGAAGGTGAAGGCACCTTCAGGGTTGAAAAAAAAAAGCCGAAGAAAAACACAGACGCTACCTTAAAAAAAAAAAAAAAATTGAAGGCGCCTTCATTTTTTTTCAAGTGTAGACGCGCGCTTGTTTTTTCAGCCCTGCAGGCGCGCCTTTTTAGGCGCCTGTTTTCGGAGATACATGCTGATCCAACGGCCGGAGATCCAATCGGATATGGACTGGGATCCGGTCGACCGGAGCCCAGTCTATCTCTCTCTCTCTCTCTCTCTCTCTATATATATATATATATATATATATATATATATATTAGATATATGATATCTGTATGTATGTATATGTGTGTGTGTATATTTGATACCCAAAGTTTGGGAGTTTGACCAACTCTGATTAGTTTAGAAGTTGAATCAACCACTAACTGTTGGTTCTTTCATTAGATTCTATCAGATGGAACCTTTGATCTATAAGCTTAAATGCAGCAAGTTTCAACTCTCAATTCATTTTCAAACTTTGAGTATCAAGTTTGATATAGCCTCACATCACCATCCAACTGTTAAGATATAGCAGCAAAAGACACATATTTCAATGTCTCTATGCCTATAGAGCTAACATATTTCCCCCTTGGTGATGTGGTGTTTTATCTAATAATAATATGATGATGATGATGAAATAATGCTGATCTTGTCTCTCACTTGAAGATACTAGACTCTTTTAAAAGTTAAAATAATTTTTCTTATTGTTGCAATTTTCTTTGCTCTTTAAGTGAAATATAGAGCTAACTTAGAATGATTCATCATTTTAGTTAAACACATCAAGCATACATGTATAAACAAATTATATACACATATTTGTGGGTAACTAGTTATATAAACAAATTATATACACATTTATTTTTATATTTGATCCCAGTTTTGTAGCATTTGGATTTTGGGATCTTGTATCCATGTTGCCATGTGATGGTGCGACACATTTCCATTTTAATGTTATGATTCTTCCAAGCCAAGCAATGACTTGTTTCCAATATCAACTATGTCCATCAGATATTGTTTCCTACATCACCTGCTAACACTGAGCAAAATATACAACCTACTCAAACTGTCTATCCCTCATGCACTTAACGGTGATGATTCTGCAAGGCTTGAACTGGTTTTGGCTTTCTTGACACCATCCAGCTTCTGACATGGTTGTGGCAACACTTCAAAATTGGTAAAATTTGGACATGATGTTACCAACATCTTATTTCTTAGGCAAAAATGTCCTAGCATGACTCAAAAACTTCATGCATGCAGGTTTCATGGCCTGGCAGTATGCAACCAAAAAAAAAAAAGAAAATAAGATTATGATTAAAAATGACTTGACGGACATCTGCAACATTCTAATCCATTCTTATGTTTGCTGTCTTCATAAGAGATGCTGTCCCTTGTATGTCACCCTTGCACTGTAGAAACTTTCATGCAAAATATTGCATGGTGTACAATTTAAAATTACCTTGACAACTTCCATTTTTCAATTGCTTCAGTTATTCTTAATCTCATGCTCTTCATTAATTTACAGTAGTCCTGCTATGATTCCCTGCTTTCTAGTAAGCTGATCTGCTATCATTCCAAATATGATCTATATGATATCCTAGGACAGGGAATCTGCATAGTCTTATTATGATATCAAGTGATGCTGTTTTTTTAGATATGTGCAACTAATTTACTTGAGGTCATATATTAATGTAGCATTGAAACCATCACTCTTGGTGATAAAAGGATTGGTATTCGGACAAGCGTCCTGGAAGAGAAAGCCACAGCTTGTAACATGCTCTGTTGTTATGCTGATGAGCTCAAGGAGGGCTTCTATCCATGGATCGATCAGGTTTGTTATGATCAGTGTTTATTCAGTTCCTTCATTAGGCCTTTAATCTATTTGTTAAACTTGTTTATTTAAAAGAAACTACCACTTAATATGCAAATTAATTGCAGGTTGCTCCTACTTTAGTACCTCTTCTCAAATTTTATTTCCATGAAGAAGTCAGGAAGGCTGCTGTTGCTGGTATTATTATATTTTTATTATTATTGATCTTATTTTGATAATGAGTTCTTTTCACGATTCAATGTGATTTTTCTATTTGCTCCAGCTATGCCAGAACTACTTCGTTCAGCAAAGTTAGCTGTGGAGAAAGGGCTGGCTCAGGGTCGTGATGAATCGTATGTTAAGCAATTGTCTGACTATATAATTCCATCTCTCATTGAAGCCTTGCATAAGGTTATCCCAAAACTCAATATTTAACAAAACCTCTGTATTTTCTGATGTCTGAGTTTTTATTCTTCTGTACTTATATTTGTATTTTGGAATGATATCTCTGATTTCAGGAGCCTGAAACAGAAATTTGTGCAAGCATGTTGGATTCGTTGAATGAATGTGTGCAGGTTAATATTCTTCCTTCACTCGATCCTTTCCATCATTTGTTCAGAAGATAGCTTCCTTATTACTTTGTTTTCTTAATGCTGTAGTACAATTGTTTGTTGTATTAACTCCATGAGCATCCCCTGATTATTGTATTGGTTCACTCTAGTCTATTATATCAAACAGATACCTCATCTATGGTGAGCAAGAAAGTTTTCTGGTCTCTAGAGAATTTAATGCAAGTTGACTATTTCGGAACTGCATTGTGCTCTTGTTGTTCTGTTGCTTGCATCCATCGCTAAGACATACAATACTGTGTAACAAGATGTTCACTGATGATGAACATCATCTACCAAGGAAACTTAGTAAACTAATGCAACTTGGCTTGTCTGAGCAAGATCTCTCTACCTTTAAACTAGGTTTATGATCTGAGTTAAATGTGAGATAGAGGCTTAGCTAGTTTTGGTGTTATTAGAATCTGTATGGTTAAAGATAATGAAAAACAGAAATTGGAATGTCATGCCAAACATTCCCTGTTTAAAATCTGTGCTCCTTTAATTTATTATGCAGTGAGACAAAATAAGATTGGCAAGGAAAGAACTTTTGATAGGAGATCACAATGGTTTGATCTACAGCAAGGTACAATGCTGGTACTGGGTACTGTACCACTATATTACTGGTCTGGTTTGGTACGGTACAGCGCGCATCTAGTACCAAGACAGCTTTCAGCCCCTTTTTCTCTTTTTTTATCGTGCCATTGCCTGAAACTCGATGATGCAGGTTGGTACCAAGCAGAATTGGGCAGTTCTGCTCGGTTCAGTAGTGAACCAGCAAACCAGCCCAGTTTGGCACCAATTCTGTATGTACGATACCAGCCAGAACCAGGTGGTTTTAGGTTGGTTTTGCAGTCCTTGATCTACATAATAAGATTTAGTACATGTTTTGCGTAATCCAACCTATTGCTTAGCATAGACAAACATTGTCTCTATTGTTGCATGAGAAGGCATGTATTATACCGATGTTCAAGTGTTTATTGACTTTGCTCAATGCATGCTATCACAGCCTTGGTGATGCAAAGAGATTGGGCTATAAGTACTGCATGCTGTCATGGCCTTGCTGAAATCATTATTATCATAAACTGGAGGTCCTTGGTCAAGCAAAAGAATTTCAGGGATAAGATTTTGTTCCATCTTTTCTTTTTGCCATGAAGAAAAGATTTTGTACCGAGAACAGTATCTATGCCCTGCATTTCCTTTGCAACCAGAGTTATGGAGCCCTGTTTTAACTGGGGCTCAAATGTTCTGGAATGGCTTGTTAAGTATCTGGTACAGTGTATGGAACTACTAATATTTGAAGTTCTTATGGCCATTTGATGTTGATCATTATCTTACTATTAAATAACCATTCTTGGAGTTGTCCCAAATGCAATAAGAGTGTTGCATAGAATCGATAAAGCTTTCTAGAACCTTAATTTGGAGTTTCTTACCTTACATCGATATCCTTAAAACAAATCTTCAGTTGAAAAGGTTATCACATTGGGTATGTTGATTTTAGTTTCTGTTCTAAGACCACTGCTTCTTAAGATTACAGATAAGTTAGGCATCTTAAGCCTTTTTATTGCAGAATGTGTGAATTCTATGCTGTTGTTATGCTCCAAATGCCACTACTTTTGGAGCTTTTGATGTAAACAATCATTATTCAATTTTGCTTTGCCCTCCCCCCCACCAAACCAAAAACCCAAAAAAAAACCTCCTTCCAAATATGATAATGTCTTGATATTACTGTAAGACATTCAATTGCAACCTGCAACCTGCAACCTGTGGTTTTATCCCTTATTTTTCTTTGGTTTTGTTTGTTCAGCTCTCTGGACCACTTCTTGATGAAGGCCAGGTGAGAAGTATGGTGGATGAGATCAAGCATGTGATTACAGCAAGCACAACTAGGAAAAGAGAAAGGGCAGAGAGGACAAGGGCAGAGGACTTCGATGCAGAGGAAGGAGAATTGCTCAAAGAAGAAAATGAACAGGAAGAGGAAGTCTTTGATCAGGTCTGTTATAACTTGTCAGCAATCATACTTCTGTGGATGCTTAGCAAATCACTTCTTGTAAGCTTAGCCCCTTGATGTGATAATTCATATATTCTGAAACTTGATATTTGTCCTGTGTTTTTCTTCCTTTATGATTTTTTGTTTAGGTTGGTGAATGCTTGGGCACTTTGATCAAAACATTCAAGGCCTCTTTTCTGCCATTCTTTGACGAACTTGCTATGTATATAACACCAATGTTGGTAAGTCCTGAAGAACATGTTACTCTTTTATATAAAATTTTGTAAGTCGGGAAGATTGGAAATATTTTAGCTGATCAGCCACATCTTTTAAAGTCTGGGAATCACTCAACTTTGCTGAACCTGCTCGATGCCATTTATGTTGTTAATATGGATGCCGATAATAAGTTGCAGTTGAGTGAAAATGTAGAAGTAGCTTTTCCTTGGTTATATCTTCATGCACATCAATGCCAACTGTGTTTATGCTTCTATTGCGTGTAATAAGTTGTTTCTACTTTTAAGTGACCACTAGAGTGGAGTATGATTAGTGACCTGCAGACCATATACCAACACAACGTCAAAAAAAAAAAAAAAAAAAAAAAGCTAGCTCAAAAAGTTACAATGTTTCATTTGCATATTGAACCTGCCTCTTTTCTTCAGATTCATGTAATTAGTGTATGCAGAAGCAGGACTCTAGTTCCTTTCCATGGCATGTCCTATACCAAGACCTGGATTTTCTTAATTTGATGTTATAATTAATTTGCGCCCAACTTGTGAGTAGAAAGCTGTACTGGCTATGGGCTTAGCTCCCTGTATCCTTGTGGCAACATCCAATGCTTTGGTAGAAGATTTAGTTTCCTATACTTGTTACCTTGTACCATCTCTATTTTGCTTTGGCTCCTCTGAAACTCAATGCTATTTGCGATATTCTTTAAGTCTGTTTGAATAAAACAGCTTTTAGTTATCAAATAAAAAAAAATCTTCTGTTTACTGAATTCCTTGATCAATAGCTAGAATAGTAAATCAGTAAATCTCTTCAGCAGGATTAAGTTTCAAGGTCCTTTAATGTGCAGGGAAAGGATAAAACAGCTGAGGAGAGAAGGATTGCCATTTGCATTTTTGATGATGTTGTAGAACAATGTCGAGAAGCCGCTCTGAGGTATGTTGTTCCTCGAACTCAACTCTTTGCAAAATTAGGCTTGTAATTTAGAATTTGCTTCTCTAATGTTTTCTTTTTTCATGGAGCAGATATTATGATACTTATCTTCCTTTCCTATTAGAAGCATGCAATGATGAGAATGTGGATGTTAGACAGGTTTGCAACCGCTTTTCCAACCCTCTTTCTCTGCGCTACCTCACAGCCCACATGTGTGTGCAAACCACCTTACCCTAGACCCACCCTTACACATCCATCACCGCTTCCAAGTTATCCTAGGTTAATTTGAAGAAGTAATTTTCTTCAGGCTGCTGTTTATGGAGTTGGCGTTTGTGCTGAATTTGGTGGTTCTGTGTTCCGACCTCTTGTTGGAGGTATCCCAGTAGAATTAAAATTTGTGAATATTTTGCATGTCTGTTTTCTTCTCTTCTGTGCAGTATTGTTAATATCATTTCTATGTTTTTTTCCCCTTTGGCAGAGGCTCTCTCGAGGCTAAATAATGTAATTAGACATCCTGATGCACTGCACTCAGACAATGTAATGGCATATGACAATGCTGTTTCAGCTCTTGGAAAAATATGTCAGTTCCACAGGGATGGTATTGATGCAGCTCAGGTATTTAATGTTCAGTTAGTCTCCCTTCCCTTTCTTTCTCTATAATTGAAAAGCTCATTGTCTCAAAGGATGTAGCCATTGATCAGAATGAATGACAATGAGTGATATAAATAAGACCATCTTGCATGTTTGGACAAGGCTTGGTATTTGTTGCTTAAATAAGCCAGTGAGAATTTTTTTTTTTTAATAAATCAAAATCAATAATGCCGTGATGGTAATGGCTAAATAAGATCTGACTCTTTAACATCTTCTCTCTAAAATTTTCTTTTCAAGGCACATTGCCATTTGTTATTTGTCTTAGATATTTAGACTTGTTTTGTCTTCATTTTTCTATGAAATAAATTTTCTTTTAGATTTTTAGAGATGGATCTTTTTCACAAGGCTTTGATGTTTTGATCAGTAATAGATGTTTTTATCTGTATTGCTATTACTGTCGCTGCTTCCGCTGCTTAAGATTTAAAACATTGTTGGTTTGTAGAATTGTTTGTAAAGTTTTATCAAAGATGGAAAAGT
This sequence comes from Cocos nucifera, assembly GCA_006176705.1. Classification (NCBI taxonomy): domain Eukaryota; kingdom Viridiplantae; phylum Streptophyta; class Magnoliopsida; order Arecales; family Arecaceae; genus Cocos; species Cocos nucifera. The sequence goes on along the minus strand of QRFJ01000163.1, from coordinate 1,285,882 downwards.
GTTGGCACTGTTTGCTTCATACGTTGGAATTTGTTATGGATGTGATAATTTTGTTGAATGTTGCTATTAGTAAATTGATTAAGAGTCAATTTAAGACTACATGTAAAGTTTGGTAGCTAGCCTGTAAAGTAAATTGACCAAGACTATATGTAAAGTTAAGCACATAGCCTTGAAAAAACAGTCTAATTAGAGTCTAAATGATTTCAGAGCTGTATAAACGTCATTTCTAGGAGGCACCATGTTTGTGGTATGGCTACCACACCCAGATGCTAGAAAACTGATATATAATCCATTGTCATGATACTTGCCTTCATATTGTGCAACTTCCAAAATTCTGAATGTTCTGTGCTTGTGCCTTGATAATCTTTATTTCCCTGCATGTATAAGAGGATAGTTGTGACCTCTATAGCTGCAATGTGTTTCTCACTATACAATCTCTGGTTTCGGCTGCACATGGATGAGGTCAGGTCAGCTTAGTTTTGGGCCTGCATTACTCCAGACCTGTTTGGAAGTGTCTGCAACTCTGCTTGCCCACAATTTAGACCCAAATAAAAACCAATCATTAGTTTCATTGTGTCGAGTCCAGTTTCAGGTGAAGTCCGAGTCACATGTGACTTGATGGACTAGAGTGTGCCTTCTTTTTTTCTTTTTCTTTTTTTGATTATAGTTGTGCCATTCAAGTCCTGTTGGCCAGGTTAATTCTGCATGATCCAAACCTAATATAAAAGAGGTTTTATATATCTTCTTTAGGACCATACTCAATGTGAAGGTCTGAAATTTGTTCGGGATCAGGGCCTGGATCAGTGCAGGATCCAGGCTAGCTGACCCATTTTCAAACAGTAGGCATCTTTCTCGAGCTCTCTTTGATTTTGTCATGAGTAGTCCCATAGTTCTGTATCTGCGCCTTCATTTTCCTTTCAAACTGTGCTCTTCTTCTCCAGCTAATTCTTACTTTTTTCAGCATACTGGGACACTGGCTTTTACCATGTTATCATGCTATATATTGTTACTGTCATTTACTCTTGAACTTTCTTTACTAAAGTTTATCTATTCCAGATACCTCTGATATCTTTGAATGTTGAGGAGGAAATCTTATATTTCAAACTGTTTTATGTTTCCTTTATCTGATCAAACTCCTTTTTCTTTTTTCCTTGATCCAACATGAAGAAAGTATATAATAAGGTACCAGGAAGGGGGGCATTAAGGGAGAACAGTGGTACAAAACTAGTACAATGAAATTATTGGAGGCATGTATGCTTGGGCAATGACAAGTGTTATGAGAAGTGATGGAGAGGTGAATTTCTAGTTGTATGAGGTTTACACTAAGATTCATATCAAAAAGAAATGTGTATATTCTTTTTTAATGTGTTGGGTAGTAAAAGGGGTCCAAAAGAACTAGATGGTTTTGGTAGAAATAAGAATGTTGAGATGGATGTGGTGTAACGCTAGGATGGATAGGTGAGGACCAAGTAAACTAGAGGAGTTAAAGTGACACCATGCCAGTTGAGGATGAAGTGGTGGAGAACCGGTTGAGATGGTAAAGACATCTACAATGAAGATTTGATAAAACTGCAGTTGGGTAAGGAGCTTGAATGTGTTTGAGGGCCTAGGAAGATGACCTGAGATGGATGAACAGGAGCTCTGAGGATATTGGTAAATAATTATTCATAGAGTCAACACCAAATAGTTAAGAAATGGGTTGATGTCAATGACTAAGCTTGTAGTCTTGTTTGTAAATGCAAGAGAATGCATGCCGGGTTATGCATCAATTTTCTTGATAGCAAGGTTCGTTGAAATATGAAGTTGATCACACCATTACTCCTACTTTACATCTATATAAACCAAGGTTTGTTATACTGGTCGGTACCATACCATACTGAGTATTTATCTATACCGTACCGGTATCGAATTGGTATGCAGTCTCATATCATAACGATACTTGGTATGTCCCACCATCTCGTACCACGTACAGACACTGTAATAGGATGGTATTGGTATAGAGTTCATTACCGAGACGTCCAACCTTTGTAAACAATAACATGAGCAAATAGTTCTGCTTGTTTGCACACATTTTGTCGCCAAGAATTGAGTGTTTTTAAGGGCAAAATTAACTAGTGTGGTTGTTTGCGGAGTGGGATTCTCGGCCCTCCAATCAATATTTCACTCATGTTATTCTGGTGGTGCCGGTATTTCCTTTTATCAGAACCTTTTATCCATGGGATGGTTCACTAGTTTTTTTCCAACAATTGTTTGTTGGAGTACAAAGTAGGCAATACCACTGTAGTTGTTATTATTATCATCATTATCATCAATGTTAACCTTCCTTCATGCTTGCCAGGTTGTTCCAGCTTGGCTAAGCTGCTTGCCAATAAAAGGTGATTTGATTGAGGCCAAAGTTGTACATGATCAGCTTTGTTCAATGGTTGAAAGGTCGGTGCAGGTCTTTGCTTTATTCATCTGACGCATAATTATGGTTTTAATATAATGGATATTATCTGTCATTTATTTTCTGGTGATGGGCTCTATTGATTGATTGGCCATGTCTTGTTCACAGGTCGGATAAAGAGCTTTTGGGTCCTAACAATCAGTATCTTCCCAAAATCATTTCCGTGTTTGCTGAGGTAATCTCCTTCCTTTGTTTCAGTATAAATCCCTGTGTTTCTCTGCTATTGTTTATAAAGTTGATTAAATCCATGGTATATCCTTTGTTAACTCTGCTGATGGCCTGATTTTGTTCACAGCTCATTTTTTGTTAGTACCAATTATATTGCACATGCAAATGCGTGTGGCTGCTAAAGATTTGTAGATCAAGGATTATTATTGAAATCTAAATTTTAGAAAGATCTGTAAATAATTAACTCATAATCAACTCTTTCTTCATGTCTTCTAATGCATTTTATTTCATCTTTGCCTATTGGTTCAGAAATATCTGTCCTCCCTTGACAGTTCTTAAAGTCCAAATATACCAAGATGTGTCTTTTTCAAGATTTTGGAGTTGTGGGTAAACCTCGGTGCAATGGTAAGGTTGCTTCAGTGTGATGTAGGTGTCATGGGTATGAAACATGGAACAACCTCTCCACATGCAGGGGCAAGGCTGCATATATTACTACATTTGGTCCTCACCAGACACTGCAGTGGTGGGACCTTCATGCATTGAGCCGTCCTCTTGGAGTTCCCTTTGCTATAGAAATCTAGCAGGTTTTAAGCCTTTAGAAATCCAATCAGGTTTATTCTTGGAATCAAAATTTTGGAAACTAAATTGCTTCTATTCAGTTTTAAGGATTTACATATGCAATAAAAGATGAAACACTAATTAGTTTTTGGTCTACAGCAACTACTGGTAAAGGTAATAAATAATTTGCTGAAGAGTGAGGCTTTTTAATCATCCCAACAAACACATGAATGCGCACGCCCCAAAAAAAAAAAAAAAAAAACGTGTTTTGATGCAATGGTAAATATTATGTGGATGGGTATACATACAATTTGTCCTTTGCTTGGTCAGCAATGTTCCCTCACCCTGAATTTGGCTGTTCTGCTGTGTAGGTCTTATGTGCAGGCAAGGATCTGGCCACCGAACAAACTGCTGGCAGGATGATTAATCTTCTGAGGCAGCTCCAACAAACGCTGCCACCATCTGTCCTTGCCTCAACCTGGTCTTCCTTACAGCCTCAGCAGCAGCTTGCACTGCAGTCGGTCTTGTCATCATAGTTTTTCCTTTTGAGTCAGTTTTGTCTGGTTATATCTTTTACTATTACTTCCCATTCTTTGTATGTCCTTGAAGTTTGTAACGTCATCCATGAGGTGTTGTTTGGTTGCGGTGGATATATTATTGTTGGGTGAGAGATTGTGATTTTGGTGGAGGGTGTATATTATTGACGGTCAAATGCATGTTTGTAATCTGTGCTACAGTGGTAAAAGTGAGTGGTTATAAAATTTTGCTGATGGAAGATGGTTCGACATTTTTTGCGCTTGATCTGTTATTTCTCTTTCAAAATGAGAATCATCTGTCTGCTTCTGTGTATCTGTAAGTTGTTCCGCAAACTTTACGATATTTGTGGGATTTGTATGTAAAGCAAAGTCTTGGAAGAGTACATTCTCTGTAAAAGAGGAATCGGTTGGTCATACAGAACACTGCATTACACAATATTTTGCATTCAGGTGCACATAGCCCAATATTGGATTTGGTATGGATGCTAAAGCATCCAAAAGGATGATTGGTGTTCATAACGGATATGATAGATGGAAAATGGACTTATATTCGACATGGAGAGCTCAAATGATGCTTCTTATCATGAATGGTTCACTCTGGTTTATATGAAAAATGTTGCGCGAGCCTCATCATCCATCTCAAGGTAAAAAGCAGATGTTTGCTTTTGCTTTTCGATTTTATATTTGTTTACACTGTCTTCTACTTTCGAGAGCTTTTGTCGTTGCAGGGAGTGGAAACAGATGCTCAAGATTATGGCTTTCAGCTGCAACAGGAGAATAATTTCAGACTACCGCGAATGGCATCTATGCAATGAGAAAATGGAAGGTGCTAACTTTGATTTTTAGGTTCCATTGTGGATCTACAAGATATCTGGATTTGAATCGCGATTTCATCAGACTTGGGTTTGTGCAAAGAAGTGGGACGGTAGGGTTATTTCGGAAGGCGGCATGTCAGTCTTCTATGGTTCTACACAATGAGAATAATCAGAAAATGGTTATCAGACTTACCGGAAAAAAAAAAAAAAAAACAGAATGATTTGCAAAATTTTGAAGTTGCATCTCTAAATGCTTAATTTGCTGAACTTCGAAGCACTTGCAAGTCGTCAGGCCGCCTGTGAACTTCATATTTGTTATTAAGCTCCCAGAATTTATGAAGATTTTATTCTAGCGTGCTGGTCGTGCATGAATGTAAGCAACCACCGCTCATCGATCGAGACCCAGCCTTGCACTTGCTTCTAGTTTTGGAGTATATTGAGCTAGCGAGTCGGTATTCTGCCAAGACGTGAGGACTGGTGCAAGTACCGCAAGAAGGATTTAAGGTCATCGAGGATGTTATCTTGCTGACTTGTAAGCATTTTCTAAACGTTGAAGTTGTTGACTGTTTGAGCATGCTTGATGAACTTGGTGGCTCCCGAGCATCTCACGATCATATGATTGGTGATGGTGCAGATGACCAGAACAAATTAATCATTATTTTTTTTAAAAAAAAAAAAAAATTGAGATTGGAGCCCTGAATGCTTAAACCATGGTAGCATTCCTCAACTACGATAATTATTCATTATGATTATTTATTGGATGATGCTATTCTATCTTTTTGTAGTGAAAGATGCTATTCTAGTTATAGGCCCGGTATAATTCTTGTTAATAACGTAAATTGTCTTCGGTTGGTTGCTTCCTGAAGTTCTAAAACCAATCACCAATTTGTTATGTAATAAACCAAAATGGTGAGTAGAGTGTTAAAAAAAGAAAAAAGAAAAAAGAAATAGAAGTCATGTATCTTGATTTATGTGGATCTTTTAGTGCCGTTGGGAGCTTGTGTTTACCATGGTTGTCTCTATTTACCCTGGAATAATTGTACTATGTTTAGAACATTAACTAATAAGGCAACTATAAAATAGAAATTTATGTTTAAGAACATATCCTCCTACATTTATATATCAATGTAGGCTCATCAAGAATGCACGAGAAAAGCACTTTCAATTGTTGATTCATCATCATAAATGGACCATCATTTGAAGGATCTTTCCTTCCTAATACTCTATCTAGAGTTATCATTGTTTATTAAATTTGTTCCCATCCAATGGAATGGAATGCTATTGGATCAAATGGCAAAAATATTGTTGAAAAAAGAGGTGACTATTTTTTGGATGAAATGAAGAATTTGATTCGCGTGACAGGAGAGATTTTTCCATTCCTTGCCATGAAAAAGGACTAGCCCGTGATAAGGGTCGTGAAAATATTTATTTATTCCATATTTTGGATCTTAGCCTCATGAAAAAGTATGCCACTACTGAAAAATGGTAGAATCGAAACCTTGGAGTGCAATTTAAGGTATTTGTTTCCAAACATGAGGGTTGGTTGATCCAAAGTTGCCAGCGACAAATTTTTGATGGGCAACCCAAAGTATTTTATTAAATAAATAGTAAATGTTGATTCAATCCGAAGATTGGCGCCGTTAAAGACAATAGATTTATGGGTGTCCACTAGGACAAAATTGAAAAAAACATGGCAATGTGAAATGGTCTCTAGCCTGCCAATCGAGAGGAATCTCTTTCGTTCTATCCACATGAGTCTACAAATAGAGTAAGAATATCAATGCGCGGTGAAAGGGAAACATGCGGCGGTATCCTTCTGTCTTACCAAGACCAAGTAGGAAGCGCCTCACCCTAAACATCATTACAATTAGATTAAACTATTCCTAAGCATGAGTATTATAATATAACAAAGCTAAGAGGCAATTAGAAAATGGCCCCGCCTGCTGAGTGGAGAGGGGGGCATGTTCTAACAAATGACGTGGGCATGATGGATTTGCGACAACAGCCGCAAGTTGCAGAAGGTGACGTCCCACCGCCCCGTTGTGCGTCGTCACCGTACCATGGGTAGGAGCGCGCGTAGATATACACCAGAAATTGAGCTGATTTTTTTTAAGTTAGTTTCTTGATTTTGGAATTGAAACCAAACCGATCATTTACAAACTCACTTAAAATCAATCCAAGAAATTTGGTTCGATTCGGATTGATTAATCATTTAATAGATTAGGCTAGGTGAGCTGGACTAAGTTTAGATATAAAAAAATAAAAAAAAAAAAGAGAAAAATTTTTTTAAAAAAAATATATCCGTCTACGTATCGGTCGGGATGGGTCGAGTTAGGCCAGGTTGGAATAGTTTGAATCATTTTTTTCTGAAAACTTATACTAAAATTGGACTTAGGTTCAAGCCTTCTTAAACTAGCACCAAATCAATTTTTTGTAAAAAAATAGTGGAACCAAACCAACGACACTGGTTTGGGTTGGGTTCAGGACTTGGCTGCTTTTTTGCACGCACGTAGCTGCTGCGAGTAATATCTGTTATGATATATGGGATTAAGTTTCAATTTCCCTCGTTTATGTTCTTAGAAGATTATAAGTTATTGAAGTTGTGACCAATATCATACTTTTTCTTGAATTATTGAAAGTTTCTTTGATTATTTGTCAATTTTATACTAAACAAAAACTTCTCTAATTTTTTTTAAAAAAAATAAATTATCAATAATAATTTTTTATTTTATCATCGAGAAAATAACTATTTGCAAAATATAAAGCCTTGTCTTTATCCCATTGCTCTTCTTTTTGTTTGTTTCAGCTTTTCTATTTTATGATGCAAAAGCTAAAACCTAAGTTAAGTTACTTCTTCAAAAATATCAATAATTATTATATGCAAAACTATCTCTTATATATATATATATATATATATGTATATGTATATTTTTATATAAATGGTACTCTCATATGTAAGCGACCGTACTCATGTTATATATTTTATTTTGAGCATGTTCTAGCCATTATCATAAAAAAAAAGATAAATTTTTAAATTTTTTTAATTTTTTTCTTCTTTCAATAGCAATGAGTGTCATATATATAATATTAATTTTATTAAATATATAAAAGAAAAACCTCCTACGACTGGACTGTGGAGTACCGATCATCCTTATCAAAAACATAGTACTATTTTTATGAAAAATAAATCAATATTATTCTTCCATATTATAATTTATAATATTTATAAAAAAATATAAAAAATAATTATAGTGTATAACTTTATTTAAAATTATTCATTTTTTAATTAAATTTTCCATATGCTGACCATACCTGGCGGCAACGCAGGGTTATTGGTGCGACTTATTCTAAAAGGTAATGGTTGTTGTTATCGTATCTACTCGAATCGAGGACACCCATGGACAAATATCTTTGTCCCTTTTTTCCTATAGAATTAATGTAGACCCCTCCCATCTTGTCCCTAACATCTTTTGGGCGCATCCATTCGTCGGGTAGCGTGGAGGAGCTCCTCAGGTCGCCAAATGGCAACTAACCGTGCCTCCATGACTTGGTTCGTGTTAGGTTGGACTAAGCAAAGCACTAGGAGAAGCAAGACCAGGCCCTACAAAACCAACGGGACCTACCAAGTCTTAAATGCCTATGTCTCTTCTCCAAATTGTCCTTGTATGCTCTCCAAACGACAGGCACGTCCTCTTAAAGCTGCTTTTCTTTTTTTTTGGTTTTAATCTGGAGGAAATAGATGGGAAAATCAAATTTATTGAGATACATTTTAAACAACATCTTTGCTAAGGCCAAGAGCCATAATATTATTTTCTTTATGTTTATGTATGACAAAGAAAAGAGATAAAAAGATTTTGTTTGATTTGCATTATAGATCACATATTTTATTACATATCAAATCATTATAGATTTTGAAATTATCTGTGGAGTTTAGATTTTGATTTTTGAGATCAAGTGCTATAGTTGACAATCTCTTTACCTACTCTCAATCTAGATTTTTGACCTTCATCTTGATTAGAAATTGGAAAAATACAAAATATCAGTAGCTATAATACAAGTTATGTTAGGATCGATAGGGCGGGGTATTTCGGAGCGATGCATAATGAATCGATAATTATAGAAAAAAGAAGAAAAATAAAATTTTATAAATTTAAATATAAAAACTTTACGTAGTTCGGAGTCTCTTATTCTTACATCCACGATCCCATGGAATAATATCTTCACTAAAATCAAAAAATTTACAAGAAATAAAAATAAAAAAAATCATTATCTTTTTCTCTTTTCTGGATGCAAGAACAATCCCAAACAGAAATTTTTTTTTTTATCTAGAAATAATTCATTCACTTGATGATCCTCTAGATTACACATAAGAAGAACCTCTACGTTTTTACAAGAAGAATCCTTGCCTTCTTTCTCTTTCTCTCTCTTTTTCTCTCTTGAAAAAAAAATCTCTTCTCTCTCTTACAAGAACTCTTGGGTACTCTATTTGCATACTATGCGTTCTGCCAAGCCCTCTCTACCCATAGGCCTTTTTAAAGGCCAAAAAATAGCTTCAATTCGTATTCAGATCGGAGTTTCGAGTCCAAATCAAAATTCAACTGACTCCTGACTGTCCCATCAATCCATCAGCCATTCGATCGCACTCTAGATCGCCGTCAAAACCAGCCTGATCAAGCCATCACAGTTGTAAATGATAGTGGCCGTTCGATCGCTCCTATGTGTGCACCGCTTATGGACTGGGCATATCGAAGTCTCCGACCAATTAGCATACGCCTGCTGACCAAAAAGATGGAAAAGCCCCATGCGCTGCATGCCTTAATTCATAGACCCCTTAGGGGTTTACATCCATCACATGGCGCCCGCTGGTCCGCCATGCGGCATGGATCGCAGTGCGTGATTAGTTTGGGCCGCACGTGTATGGGTTGCGCATGCGTTCTCGTGCATTGGATTGTACATCCGAGTGGGCCATGCCCAACTACTGGACTTGTTGGCACTTAGACCGCGCCAGCCAGTGGGCCGAGCTGCTCAGTCTCTTTTCTTTTTTTCTTTTTTTAGGCTTTTTTTTCGATTTTTTTTAGACTTTTTGGTTCTTGAGCTCCTCTTGTGGGTGGATTAGGCTTCACTACTCAACAAATTACGGCGAAGGTTATATATGGTTACTATAGTACCATGGGTTTAAATAGCCCAAAATAATTAAAATCATAGTTAAAATAAAACTTCATTCAATCGAAATCAATCATCAATTACTAGCAAGCATGATAGCTTGATGTAATTTTGGTGCATCAAATTGTAAAATTTGATTTTAGCTCAACCACTTATTCTTATTTCAAGTAATAAAAGAAAGTATATGCGGAAAAGTAATTTAAGAAATTTAAAGAGGGAGAAACTATCATAAGAAAAGATTAAGATCATCCAAAGAAATGTTGAAATGCTGATGGAGAAACTATCAAGTGGGACTTCAATATGAGTCATCTTATAAAAAAAATATTTAAATAATTATACAAAACATTTTCACATGGACCATCAAAAATATGATCTACTTGACTTGCCATGCTCTTGGTTAGACCTTTGAGCTTTGTTATTTATGGGGCAATGGATCACAGAAAATGCAATGTTCATTGCTTGTTTTATTCCTGCAAAGGTGCATGCTTTCTATTGCATGTGATGACACTAAATAAATCTTAAAATTTTTCATATTTACTAAGATTTTTTAGAAAGCTTGCTGGGTTGGGTCAAGGGCCAAGATGACCAAGGGCAATTTGGTCATACTACCTAAAAGTCTAGGGCTGCGGACATGTTCATCACAAACGTTGAAAGAAAACTCCCCTAATAGACTAAATGCATCCCATTCTCATTGGAAACTCAGTCATCCTAGAGCTCCATAACTTCCAAATTGCTACCAAACAACAAGGTCAGGAAAAGATCTCCAGTGTTCCTCCTTTCCTCTCCTTCCCTTAAATCCTTCCCCTCGCCTCCCTCCCCACAACCAAACTCCGCTACCAACCACTCCACTCATGGAACTCCAATTCCATCAACAAAGGCACCAGCAGCACCGAGTCCCAATCTCCAAGCCCACCAAGTTCAGAGGGAGGACCAAGAGCAGCGGCACCAAATTTGTTGGTGTCAGGCAAAGGCCCTCAGGTAGATGGGTAGCAGAGATAAAGGATACCACACAAAAGATTAGGATGTGGCTTGGCCTTCGAGACCGCCGAGGAGGCGGCCAAAGCCTACGACGAGGCCGCCTGCCTCCTCCGAGGAGCCAACACCCGCACCAACTTCGTCACCCATGTCTCCACCGACTCCCCGATAGCATCGAGGATTCGCAACCTCCTCGATCACAAGAAGCTCAGCAAAACTGGACCTCAACCTCAACAGACCACCAGCAATTCTCAAAGCTATTGCACCTCTACTCCTGCCACTAGTCTTAGCACCAGCACTAGTTCAAGCACCATCACAACTGAGAGCAGCGGTGGTACTGGTACTGCTGCTCTTGGTCATGATAAGAAACAAGACGTACCAATAACTAATGAAGTCTACAAGCCATGTTTGAGCAATGGTTCAGAAGAACTCGAATGGAGCTCTTCACCATCAGACAATAATTCATGGTTATTTGAATCTGGATTCGACCGCTGGTTTGATGGATTTGAATTGCCTGATGCAAGTTCGGTGCTGTCAGAGTTTGATAGAATGAGGGTGGAAAGGCAGATATCGGCATCGCTCTATGCGATAAATGGAGTTCAGGAGTACTTAGAGACAGTGAGTGATCCCTCAGATTCTTTATGGGACCTTCCCTCTATATGTCACTTGTCCTGCAGGACTTGGTAGCTTGGTCTTCTACTCTTCTTCTTCTCTCTCTACATTTTTCTTTCTTTTTTCCCCCTGAAAACACTTTGTGGTTTACTTGTGTGGAGATATCTTGGTGAGTAGGGGTTTTAATTCAGAGAAGAGTAGTTTTTAGAGTTGAATGTATGAATTCATATTTCTCTGTCAATGAAGAAAGAATATCCAAATTCATTTTGGTGTTGAACTTGTGTTATGCAAGGTTGGATCTTCTTTTTACTTGCATCTCATGGATTTAGTGAGGAATTTAGGTGTTAGTTTGAGTCAGCAAATTAGTTCTTTTTTAAAAAAAATCTAAGATTGGAGCCTTGAATTCTTAAACCATGGTAGCATTCCTCAACTATGATAATTATTCATTATGATTATTTATTGGATGATGCTATTCTATTTTTTTTTTTTTTTGTGGTGAAAGATGCTATTCTAGTTATAGGCCAGGTATAATTCTTGTTAACAACGTAAATTGTCTTCGGTTGGCTGCTTCCTGAAGTTCTAAAACCAGTCACCAATTTGTCATGTAATAAAGCAAAATGGTGAGTAGAATATGTTATTAAAAAATATGATATTTTAGACGTCATGTATCTTGATTTATGTGGGTCTTTTAGTGATTAGTTCTTTCTATTTCTTTATTCATTTATTTATTGATGATTGTTGCGGTTGATGTCAGGTTGAGAGCTGATAAAATGTCATTTTAGAACTTAGATCATACTTGTGAAGCTGACAATTATATGGATTGTAGGTAATTAGTTTTTCAAATGATTGAGATCAAATTAATACTAATGGTGCATACTAACTTGGCTGTAACTTTGGTGCAGCCAGGCTAAGATTTTGTTCAATAAGATCCAGTTCAGTTTGTAAGCTGAATGTATTAGCTTTGGGTCCTTGTTACATAGTGTCAACCCACATGGGAACTTCATTTCATTTCATCTGGGAGAAGATGGATCCCAAAGAGCATCTATGTGATGTAGTAGTTGAGGCATGCCACAAAATGACCTGGATGATCTGTTCTAAATTGTTTTAAGATGTAGCGGCTGATAAAAATGCGGAAGCACTCGAAATCTTACTCACACCAAACAAGGGAACTATAGAGCTACATCATTCTGATTGCTAACTATTGGGGATAAACCCCGCTCCTGCTGAAGTCCAGCCTGATGCTTAGCTCAATGTAACCGGTAATCACGGAAGAGCTTCAGCAGTCAAACCTTAGCCAAACTTTCCAGCGACCGAGCCCTAATGGAACTCCTTCAGTCGGCCGAATTTTCCAACGATCGAGTCCTAATCGAACCCCTTCAGCCGGCCGAACTTCTCAGCGGCCGAGTCCCAGCCGAATCCCTTCAGTCGATCAAACTCCTCAACGACCGAGTCTCAATCGAACTTCCTCAACGGTCGAATTCCTGCCGAACTCTCTAGGAGCTGGACTCCTCCCAGACTTCTCCTTTGGCTGGGCTTCCCCAGGATTCGGATTCCTCCCAGACTTTTCATTCGGCCAGACTTCTCCAGGAGCCAGACTCCTTCCAGATTTCTCCTCCGATCGGACTTTTTTAGGAGCCAGACTCCTCCAAGACATCTCCTTCGGCTAGACTTCTACATGAGCCAAACTCCTTCCAGATCTCTCTTTCAGTCGGACGCCTACGGGGGCCGAACTTCTTCGAAACTTTTTCTTCGGTCAAACTTCTTCTAGAATTCTTCTTCAGTCGGATGCCTACGGGAGCCGAACTTCTTTCATACTTCTTCTTCAGTCAGACGTCTATAGAAGTCAAACTTCTTTCGGATTGCTCCTATAGTCGGACTCTTCCAGGAGCCAAACTTCTTTCAGAATTCTTCTTCAATCAGATGCCTATAGGAGCCAAACTTCTTCCAGAATTCTCCTTCAGTCGGACTCCTACGAAAATCGAACTCCTTTGAAACTTTTCTTCGGTCGAACTCCTCCGGAAGCCAAATTTCTTTTGGACTTCTTCTTCAGTCGGATTCCTCCAGCGGATTACTCTCGGATAATCTCCTTCAGGAGTCCGAACTCCTCTAAAATTGATATATGCCAAAGTCCACCAACCAACGTCTGCTTTCTCAGAGCTATGACTATTAAGTCTCGATGAATGATCGTCATCAGTCTGCTACAGACGACGCTATAGACGGCGCCCCCCTCCATGATAGACCCCACCAGACCTCGAGCGGCCCGCTACTGAATGATATGGCTATCACATCAATCTAATGATATCTTTCTCTCCGTACCGAACTCCATGCGATCTCGAGTGGTCCGCCATCAGATGGTATGGCTGTCACCATCAATCAAGCTCCGTCTATAAAAAGGGATCCTCCAGATATATTTTTTTTAAGCTCTCTTCTCCTTCTTGAAACTCTGCCAAACTCTTGCCTGAGTACTCCATTTTTGTTGGTTAGAAGAGCTAACTTGATCATCAAAGAATCCCACCGGAGCCACCACCATCGACTCTGGATCAAACTTTATTTTGTAGATCACCGATGGCGACCTCGTCTTCCTCCACTCCAGCTTATTCCAACGTCGATCAGATTCTGCACTAACAGAATTGATGCTAGAGGAAGGACCTCTGTCTCTGAGGTACTCTTATTCTTAAAGGAGTGCTCAGCCGATCCTGTCGACTTTTTTCTCCAAGATTTATTTTCATCCTCTTTCTCAATCTCAAGAAATACCTCAAAAAAAGGCGACCATCCGAAGATCTACCGCATCTACTGTCAGATTTGAGCTGAATCTATCCACTCCTGTCCCATCATCGATACTTTAATCTCCACCTTTATCGACGGTCATGATAGATTTAGAGCAGTTTAACCTGCTGATGCAGCAGATTTAGGACCTCGTCGAGATGGTGCAGACCATGTGGCAGCCTCCGATGGTGACTCCATCAGAAAACCTACCATCAAAATATCGAAAATCAATCCCGAGGAAGAGCATTTAGGCTAGCATATCCATCACTGCTGGAAAAAAAAAATAAAGAGCAGAGGATCCAAGTTTGGATCATGGTTCTTCTCTGGAGGAGATCTTTCCCATCTGTAGCCAGAAGCCCTCCAAGGTCTGCGATCGAGACGACATCCTCAATCACAAACTGCGAAAGATAGACTGATGGATTGAAGAGCTCAACCACGTCGCCCCAGCTTACCATGACGATATCTGCACCGATCCTCTTTTCTCTCCCCAAATTATACAAGAGTCCATTCTGCCGAATTTTAAGCTTCCTCAATTTGAAAGCTATGATGGAACCTCTGATTCGATTGATCATCTGAAGGCCTTCTAGATCATGATGCTACTCTATGGTGCACCAGACGTCATATTTGAAGGAGAAATCCTGATTTTTTGGATCATGTTCGTTCAGATCTGATCGGATCAAGAGATATATTTCAAAATTTTTTTTTTTTGATCTAAATCAGATATGAGATATTTCAGATTTGATTCTTATTATTCTAATAATAAAAATAAAATCTAGATAAATTAAATTAAATTTAATTTATCTTGATGTAAGATAATTCTATTATCCATTTGATGATCCTGTAAGCAGCGAAAGGTTCTGGATCTAGCCACGCAAGTGTCTGGCCTCTATCGGTATCCACTCAGGCTAGATCTGAAGATCCTCTTCTTCTTTATCATGTCTCCAAAAATCAGATCTGAATCTGATTTGGAGGATCTTCAAAATGACTTTCGAAGATCAGCAGTTGTCCTTTGCAGTAGTGCAGCCTTCTAGCTTTCTGTCGCCTTTCTCTTGCCTGCATCGCACCAACTGGATCCCAAACTACTTTATGCATGGAGAGAAGAGGGGGATGATGGACTTGGCATGGAGGAGGAAGAGAGAGGTAGCCTTGGAGCATGGGAATTATTTTGACTTTTGGGTTGGATTCAGGGTCTTATTTATAGACTATGCGTGATCCAACTTCTCTTCATCCCAACCAATCATAACCCTTTGTAAAATCAGATCTAAATCTAATTGGTGAAAATAGAGTCCCTTGGATTCATCCTTAGATGGCACCTAAGATCAGTCAAAGTTGGTTCTTAGGAGGAGTCTAATCGAAAATCAAAAAGAAGATGGAGTTCCTATCCAACAGGAACTCCTGGATGCCTCAAACTTGGGTGCACGCCACCCTTGGTGGTGGCATGCGCAATGGTGGCGTGCGCCCTCCTCGCCAGCTTCTGGTAGGAGGATAAGGGTGGCGTGCATCCTCCTCCTTGCCAGCTTCTGGTAAGAGAACAAATCCCCACCAGCTCTCCAATAGGTGTATGACACGTGGACAGAAGTCAAAGTATCAATAGTCAATATTTGACCAGTCAAAGGTCAACTTTTGATCAAAGTCAAAGGACGAGAAATGGTAGATGACCAAAAATGGTAGGTATTATCTTATAAAATAAGACAACCCTTTTCTGACCTAGACAGGCTCTAGTCAGACCAAGTGAAGGCCTCTAATCGAGCACAAATTTCTTTGACTCAGTCAGAACAACTATTTATGATAGTAAAAGAAGAATGTTAGGTTCAATCGAGTGCTAGCACAATTTTCTTGAACCTAATTGAATCTTATTCAGATCAATTGAACTAGATCAATTTAATTGATGATCATCAGATTCAAATTCTTGTTTGTGTGATCCAGTTAGGTTTAGTTCTGTATGGTAATAGGATATGTCATGATCTCTATCATCGACATCATCGAAACTCCTTTCGATGGATCAAAATTTTTTTGATTCGAACAGCTAGAATGATCGATCATCTAAATCATTCTAATTGCTCCCAAAATCCACCAGTGACACCTAGCAGTATATGGTGGCAATCCATCAGAGCTGAATGCGAACCTCTTGGTGCAGCTACCTGTGTGATTAAGTTCTTCTATCTTGAGCCCCGATCAGATTAGGGTTAAGGTGAACTCGTCAAACCCTAGTTTCTGTCATATGATGTAATCATTCGATTCAAGTCTGATGTGAAAATCTAAATAGAAACTCTTTCTATTATTTCACTCTGCCATGGCCATGGGCTTCTGAACTTGATTCTCATGATCATCATAGGGCTGCTCCTCTACCACCGAGATAGATAGATTCCATCTTGATGCAATCCAGTTCCTACAATGAACATGCTATAGCCAACATACACCTCAGGATTTCAAATGGCTAGGAGACCGAGTTATGGTATAGTCAAACTATAACACCCTCAAGGTGAACTACCAATGCACCTCAGATTAAAGAATCAGACACACCACTGCAGCATCGAGTCAGTCATTGATGAGAAGGTAGACTTCCTAATGACTACTCGAGGTGGTCACGCTCAGTGCCCTCATTCTCTAATGAGTACCTATACTCTCGCTCCGATATCTCTACACCATAGACTCAAGACTTATCTACTAAAGAGAAGTGATTGTACACCAATCTTTCGGATCAATCACCATCCTCGTGATGATCCTATGGTCGGGAGCATTTTATGAGTTAATAATGATTATTCATATCTTAAATTTTCAACTCTTGAAAATATGAATTATCATTACCATTAACTCAAAGAATGTATCACAGATACTAAATACACATATGTGATAGAAAATAATCCATTTTATTGATTATAGTCAAAATTATAATTTTGCCCCTAGAAGTGTATTACAAGTGTCAGCCAATTCTGACTTCTAGGGCACATATATCTAACAATATTATGCCGAGCTTTTCCATCTACCTTAAAGAAAGCAGTAAGAAACTAGTACTCTGTGTTGAAGCCAGGTACGATCTTCTCTTTTGACTAGATGAGCCATCAGTTCGTGGCTCACTTCGTCAGCAGTCGATGTCTGCACCGAGGTTCAGATTTTCTGATGAATGTCAAGTAGAAGGAGAAAAAATCTATTTGAACTTATGTCATCCAGTTTAATGCTGCGGTATTAGAGGTTCGAGACCTGGACCAGTCTGTTGCAATGGCCGCACTCAAGGGCGGCCTTCAGAAGAACGATTTGCTATTTTTTCTGAAGAAGAAGTACCCTAGGAACTTTGCCGATCTGCTAGTCCGAGCTGAGAGATATGTCCGTACGGAAGAAGCCTTCAAGTTAAAGAATGAAGAAACCATAGGAGAGCGATGGATAGACGATTCTAATAGACCTACTGCCGATGGAGGGCTGAGTGAAGTTTGACCGTGCTCACGGACTTCCTCTGAGCGCAAGCTAGCCCGAACTTCTTCTCGAGCTCGTCATCAAGGAAGCTCCGATAGAAGAGCGTGAAGAAGTCCTCCCCTCAGAAGGTTCCGTAACTATGCCCCCTCAACACTCCTAAAGCTTAAGTTCTGATGAAAATTAAGAATTAGTTGTAAAACCAAAAGAATTACGATCTCTTTCAAACAAGCGCATCGATGCAAGTACAGCCTCTACCATTATGACCATGATGATGATACTGAAGAATGCACTCAGCTCCGAGATGAAATCGAGGAGCTCATCAGAAGGGGACGGTTGGATCGATTTCTCAGATGTCAGTCTGAAGTAGAAAAAGATCGGCCAAGGATGCTGCCATAACCAGAACCACCAATGACGGAAGAACAATAAGGGGGTCGGCCAGCTTCCGCATCATCAACGCCACCTTTGGGAGGGGCTTGGTACTTCAGCGAGCCATCATCTCCCAGCCTCAAAGCCAAGAGAAGCTTGCTCTAGATTGAGAAGGCTAGCATGAGATAGAGGAGATCGTCCGATCTGAAACTTATCGTCTGAATGAACTCAGAGGAACAACGCTCCCATGACCCTGAAACATACAAAATCTGAGGATGTGCTGTCAGTAATTTTTCTTCAATAATTTTTTTTTATTTCAATAATATTATTTCTTGGTATAAAAACTATGTAATGACAAAAAAGAAGTAATCAATAGTGGTCATGTTAGAAATAGGAGGAGAACCTCATCCTAACATGAGCGAGTCAAAGTCCTTCAACCTTGGCTAGAGATAAGATCTCTCTCGAGCTTCAGATTCTACGTCAATAGGAGATAAGATCTATCTCAACCTCGATCAGAGATAAGATCTCTTCCGAGCTTCAAAGTCTACGTCAATAGTGTTAGATATATGTGCCCTAGAAGCCAGAATTGGCTGACACTTGTAATACACTTCTAAGGGCAAAATTATAATTTTGACTATAATTAATGAAATGGGTTATTTTCTATCACATATGTGTATTTAGTGTCTGTGATACATCCTTTGAGTTAATGGTAATGATAATTCATATTTTCAAGAGTTGAAAATTTAAGACATGAATAATCATTATTAACTCATAAACAGCTCCTGACCATAGGATCATCACGAGGATGGTGATTGATCCGGAAGGTTGGTGTACGTCGCTTCTCTTTAGTAGATGAGTCTTGAGTCTACGGTGTGGAGACACCGGAGCGAGAGTACAGGTACTCGTTAGAGAACGAGGGCACTGAGCGTGACCACCTCGAGTAGTCATTAGGAAGTCTACCTTCTCGTCAATGACTGACTCGATGCTGCAGTAGTGTGTCTGGTTCTTTGACCTGAGATGCATCGGCAGTTCACCTTGAGGGTGTTATAGTTTGACTACACCATTACTCGGTCTCCTAGCCATATGGAACCCTGAGGTGTATGTTGGCTATAGCATGTTCATTGTAGGAACTGGATTGCATCAAGATGGGATCTATCTACCTCGGTGGTAGAGGAGCAGCCCTATGATAATCATGAGAATCAAGTCCAGAAGCCCATGGCCATGGCAGAGTGAAATAATAGAAAGAGTTTCTATTTAGATTTTCACATTGGACTCGAATCGAATGATTACATCATATGACAGAGACTAGGGTTTGACGAGTTCACCTTAACCCTAATCTGATCGGGGCTCAAGATAGAAGAACTTAATCACACAGGTAGCTGCACCAAGAGGTTCACATTCAGCTCTGATGGGTTGCCACCATATACTGCTAGGTGTCACTGGTGGATTTTGGGAGCAATTAGAATGATTTAGATGATCGATCATTCTAGCTGTTCGAATCAGAAGAGTTCTGATCCATCGAAAGGAGTTTCGATGATGTCTATGATAGAGATCATGACATATCCCATTACCATACAGAACTGAACCTAACTGGGTCACACAAACAAGGGTTTGAATCTGGTGATCATCAATTGAACTGATCTAGTTCAATTGATCTGAATGAGATTCAATTAGGTTCAAGAAAATCGTGCTAGCACTCGATTGAACCTAACGTTCTTCTTTTACTATCATAAATAAGTTGTCCTGACTGAGCCAAAGGAGTTTGTGCTCAATCAGAGGCCTTCATATGGTCTGACTGGAGGTTGTCCAAGTCAGAATAGGTTGTCTTATTTGTAAGACATTACCTGCCATTTTTGGTCACCTGCCATTTCTTGTTCTTTGACTTTGGTCAAAAGTCTACCTTTGACTGGTCAAACATTGACCATTCACCCTTTGACTTTTGACCACATGTCATGCACCTATTGGAGAGCTGGTGGGGGCCTGTCCCCCTGCCAGAACCTGGCAAGGAGAAGGGCGCACGCCAAGGGTGGCGTGAGCCCAAGTAGGAGGCGCCTAGGAGTCCTTGTTGGACAAGGACTCCACCTCCCTTTTGGATTCCAATCAGAGTTCTACTAAGAATCCAGTTTGACTGGTCTTAGGCGCCCTCTAAGGAGGAATCCAGGGGTCTCTATTCCAACCAATCAGATTTAGATCTGATTTCACAAAGGGTTGTGATTGGTTGAGAGGAAGAGGAGTTGGATCACAAGAGGTCTATAAATAAGACCCTGCGCCCAACCCTAATTCCAAGTAAGTGTGAATGCTATTAGATACGCCCCAAGGCTGCCTCTCCCCTCCTTCTCCATGCCATAGTCTCTTCTCCTCTTGCTCTCCACATCCAAAAGGTGTTTTGGATTTTGGTTGGTGCGATTCAGATCAAGGAAAGGCGATCAAAAGCAAGAAGGCTGCGCTGCTGCAAAAGGACGACTGCAGATCTTCAAAAGAGTTTTGAAGATCCTCCAGATCAGATCCAGATCTGATTTTTGGAGGTGTGATAGAGAAGAAGAGGATCTCCAGATCCAACCCGAGTGGATACCGGTAGAGGCCAGGCGCTTGCGTGGCTAAGATCCAGAACCTTCCGCTGCAATCAGGATCATCTACAGGGTAATAGGATTACCCAAATCAGGTAAATTAAATTTGATTTAATTTATCTTATTTTATTTTATTTATTAAAATAATAAGAATCAGATCTGAAATATATCAAGATCTGATTGAGATCAAGAGAAAATTTTTGAAATATATCTCTTGATCTAATCAGATCTGGACGAACCTGGACCGGGAAATCAGGATTTCCCTTCAACTGGTATCAGAGCCATGGTTCTAAATTATTTAGATCTGATTTTAATTTTATTTTAATTAGAAAATAAAGTGATTTCAGATGTCACATGAGATGTGATCAGATCTGAAATCAGAAAAAATTAAAATTAAATGATTTGGATCTAAGAACATGAAGATATGCATGACTAGTTCTAGAATAGAATAGTTCTATAGAATAGTTTTGCATGTCTTTGATTTAATATGATTAAATCATATTTTAGATCTTCTTATTTACTATTTTTTGATATTATAAGTGTTATAATAACATCTGATAAACAGCAAATAAAAATTATTTAATTTTAAATATCATATGAGATATGATAGATGCATGACTAGACTAGTTGTAGAATAGTTCTACATAATTGTCTAGATTAGAATTTATTTTGATTAGATCAATTTAAATCTAATTTTTTAGATTATTATGTGATAATTTAGATCTGAAAACATGCATGATTATGATACATGAGATGTATGCAAAATATGCCATGATTAGATCTAAATTTGTATATGAGATATATGATATAGATCTATAACTGTTTTGTAGTATTGAATGTTCCTGATTAAGGCGTTCCTCTTGGCCGTCCGGTCATAAGAACGAAGAAGGGTTTAAAGGCCCTCTCTTTCCCATTCGATGGGGTGTTCTTATGACGTGTAGGGGTGCTGCGTGTTCGTCCTTAATCAGAAACCCAAAACTTACTTTCTGCAAAACCCTAGATCCTGAAACCCTAGGATTTATTGTGCATATTTTGTTTATGAACCCAACTTAATTAAGAATTAAGTTTATGGAATATTAATTAGGTCTAAAATTGAGAATTTCAGATCTAAGACATATTCATAATACTGGGTTCGGGCTTGGGTAGCTCAATTAGGTCTAAGCGGTTGATCAAACCGAATCAAGAGTTGGTTAGATGGGATCAACAATGCTTAAATTGACCAGCCTAATAGGATTAAGTCTGGGTCAAGATCGAGTCACGATCAAGCAAGACCTAATTAGGCTCAGAGGTTAGAGTCTGGATTGTAGGCTAACCCAATTGGTTCTGACTCAACAATTTGGTGTCTAAGGTAAGTTTGGCACAAACGACCGACTGGTTTTTAATTGGAAGCTACTCGACCTGAATGCGTTCTTGTGCGAGTTAACGGCATATTCCTTCCACCGGTCTCACTTACCTGGCCATATCTGTTGACACAGTTCTGATCTGAGGTGGTCAATAATCCGAGCTGACCCATGCCACTAGGTTAGTCATAATTGTTATGACTAAGCCAAGTCTAGTTTAATGAGACCTGAATCAATTCTCCCTAAGAAAAGATTAAGTCCGAGGTCTTCCACCATTGTAGACGTGCGGGCCCTTCCCGGGGTTGATTGTTCTCGGCTGGATACAGTGGCTCAGTTGCACCGGGAAGACGCAACCATGTCTATTAGGCATTGGATGCTATGGGCTGGAGGATGAGTTGGGCTCAATATTTCGGATACGGTGAGAGACCCAATTAGGAACCCAGTCTATGCAAATGGTGGGTCTGACTTAACTAAGGAGTGGATCAATATTCCGGATACGGTGAGATTCATGAATTAGAGACCAAGTTTGGGTGCACCATGATTAGAGAATCATTGAACAAGAGTTGTTCACTCATTGGCTAACCCATCACCAATAACTGTTAGGTGAGGTGATGAGTCAGTTGGTGAGACCGCACCACCCACTAGAAATCATCAATCGCGGAGATTTTTGCATCTCTACAGAGGGAGTGTAGGGATCCGAGAAAATAGTGGGAGCTAATTTGTTTAAAAATAAAATCCCTAAATAAATTGGTCAAGTCAAAATTACAGTATCTAACTAGAATCTTTGACTCTCTACAGGAAAATGTCTGCGTCCAACCCACTGGCACGTATCCTAGACACACATAGACTGACTGGACCCAATTATAAAGATTGGCTCAGGAACTACAAAATTATTTTGGGTTCAGAGAAGTTAACACATGTTTTGGACCAGGACCCTCCCACCTTACCAGCTCGTCCATCCACTGAACAGAGAGCGTCTCTGGAAAAATGGATTGACGAAGACAATAAGGCCAGATACTACATGTTGGGCTCGATGTCTGATGAGCTCCAGCGCCAACATGAAGATATCGGGACTGCTCGCCAAATGTTGGCTCACCTGCAGGAGATGTTTGGTGAACAGAGTCGCGCAGCCAAATATCAAGTCACGAAACGACTTTTTAAGGCTAAGATGCGTGATGGGCAGTCAGTCCAAGATCACTGTCTGACAATGATCAAGGACATGGAAGAGCTTGAGAAGCTCGGTGTGAAGTTGGACTTGGACTTGCAGAACGATATTATTCTGCAATCCTTGACTGATGCATATGGGCAATTCATCATGAATTACCACATGCATAAACTTCAGAATTCCTTGGCCGAGTTGATGAATATGCTGGTTACCGCTGAGCTTTCTATGAAAGGTTCTAAAGGCTCAGTTCTTGCTATGGAACGGACTTCTTCCAAAAGAAAGTCTTATGGAAAGAAAAAGAAGTCTGTGAAAAAGCAAAAGGTAGAAGGATCAAAGAAGAAGAAGGCAGAACCGAAGAAGAAGGTCGATGGCAAAGGAAAGTGTTTCCATTGCAACAGCGACGGCCATTGGAAGCGGAACTGCCCTACTTACCTGGCCACCCTGAAGAACAAGAAGGAAGGTCCTTCTGGAGGTATGCTCGTTATTGAGTCTAACCTTACGGTTTCTTCTGCATCCAGTTGGGTGCTTGACTCTGGTTCTAGTGCTCATCTGTGCACTTCTATGCAGGGTCTTGAGGATAGCAGGAGGCTGAGGGATGGAGACATGATCCTACGCGTCGGTAATGGAGCAAGAGTTGCTGCAGTAGCCGTGGGAACATACCCTCTGCGATTACCATCTGGTTTAGACTTAGTTTTAAAAGACTGTTATTATGTGCCTGCAGCTAGCAGGAATTTGATTTCTGTTTCATGCTTAGCACAAGAAGGTTATGTGATCACCTTCTTTAAGGACCATTGTAACATTCTTTATGAAAGAAATAAAATTGCAAATGGTTTCCTTGTTAATGGTCTTTATCAGTTGCATATTGATGTACCTATTTTAACTATCGAGCAAAACGTGAATGCCAAACGACCTAGGGATAGTCCAAACGACAGATATCTATGGCACCTGAGATTAGGTCATATAGCAGAAGATAGGATTAACAAATTGAGAAAAATGGGCTATTGAGTCCATTGACTTTTGAGTCATATCCAACTTGTGAATCTTGTCTTCAAGGCAAAATGACTAAACTCCCTTTTGTTGGACATGGGGAGAGGGCCACAGATCTCCTTGCCCTAGTACATACTGATGTGTGCGGCCCATTCGATGTGCCGGCTAGAGGCAATTTTGTCTACTTCATTACCTTTACCGATGATCTGTCTAGGTATGGGTATGTGTATCTTATGAGACATAAGTCTGAAGCCTTTGAAAAGTTCAAAGAATTCAGACATGAAGTAGAAAAACAAACTGGAAAACCCATTAAGGTTCTTCGATCAGATCGAGGAGGTGAATACCTTAGCCGGAAATTCCTAGACTATCTTAAAGGAAAATGGCATAGTCTCTCAATGGACTCCACCAGGAACACCTCAACTCAACGGGGTTTCAGAACGGAGAAATCGGACTCTATTGGATATGGTTCGATCCATGATGAGCTTCACAGACCTCCCAGATTTTCTTTGGGGACATTCATTATTAACTTCAATCTATTTACTGAATAGGGTTTCCTCTAAAACCGTTCCTACCACACCGTATGAGATATGGCACGGTAAGAAACCAAGTCTGAGTCATCTCAGAATTTGGGGTTGTCCGGCTCATGTCAAAAGACAACAAGCGGACAAGTTAGAGTTTAGGTCCTTTAGAGCTCGATTCATAGGATATCCTAAAGAGTCATTAGGATACTATTTCTACATTCCAGAAGACCACAATGTGATTGTGAGTCGACATGCCATATTTCTTGAAAAATAGTTTATTCAAGATAGTGGCATTGGAAAGCAGATTAAGCTTGATGAGAAAGTCTCACAAGCAGAACGAGCTAAGGACCAAGTGGAACCAAATCAGGTTGAGCCAATAAGAACACTACCTCCTCCACCTCGTAGATCGGAAAGAGTTTCCCGTCCCCCTGAAAGATACTTAGGTATTATTTCAGAGGATGTAGAGGAAATGTTCCTCATAGGTAATGGTGCTCATGGTGATGATCCCAAAACCTACAACGAGGCGATATCAGATATCGACTCCGAGAAATGGCTTGAGGCAATGAAGTCAGAGATCGACTCGATGCACTCAAACCAAGTCTGGACCTTGGTAGATCCACCAGAAGGTATAGTACCTATTGGGTGTAAATGGATCTTCAAGAGAAAGATTGGTGCAGATGGGAATGTGGAGACATTCAAGGCTAGACTTGGTGGCAAAAGGTTATAGTCAACGTGAAGGCATTGACTATCAGGATACCTTTTCTCCGGTAGCTATGCTAAAATCCATCCGCACATTGCTTGCTGTTGCAGCCTATTTCGATTATGAAATATGGCAAATGGACGTGAAAACGGCATTCCTAAATGGATATCTTGAGGAAGATATCTATATGGAACAGCCGCTAGGTTTCACATCCAGTGATACTGATCACAAGGTTTGCAAGCTGCAAAGGTCCATATATGGACTTAAGCAAGCATCTCGGAGCTGGAACACTCGTTTCAATGATGTGATCAAAAAGTTTGGTTTCATCAAAACTGAAGAGGAACATGTGTTTTCAAAAGGGTCAGTGGAGCGCTGTTGTCTTCCTCGTATTGTACGTGGATGACATCCTCCTTATTGGGAATGATATTCCCATGTTGACATCAGTCAAGATGTGGTTGTCTAAGGAATTCTCCATGAAAGACCTAGGTGAAGCATCCTTTATTCTAGGAATTAAGGTCTATAGGGATAGACCGAATAGGATGCTAGGACTTTCACAGAAGATGTACATAGAGGAAGTACTAAAGAAGTTTAGTATGGAAAACTCTAAGAGGGGATTAATACCCTTCAGACATGGTATTCATCTTTTCAAGAAGATGTGCCCCAGCACACCTGAGGAAATAGAATGCATGAGCAAGATCCCTTATGCTTCTGCAATAGGGAGCCTCATGTATGCTATGTACACGACCTGATAT
This sequence comes from Cocos nucifera, assembly GCA_006176705.1. NCBI lineage: Eukaryota > Viridiplantae > Streptophyta > Magnoliopsida > Arecales > Arecaceae > Cocos > Cocos nucifera. The sequence continues at coordinate 1,260,034 of QRFJ01000163.1, read as the reverse complement.
AGCCCATGCTGTGAGTGTCACAAGCAGATATCAGTCAAATCCAGGTGAAGAACACTTGAACTTCTGTGAAATGTATCCTTAAGTACTTTGGAAGAACTAAGGATATTGATGTTGGTCTTTGGTAACGGAGAACTCCAAGTTCAGGGATACACAGACTCGGACTTCATGTCTGATATAGATGATCGAAAGTCAACATCTGGCAGACTGTTTGTGTTGAAAGAGTTCCAAGCAAACAGTGATATCATCTCATCCGCGATTACCTTGAGAAAGGTTACGTTGAGGTCAAGAGAGTCAACTCCGCAGATAATGTGGCAGACCCACTTACAAAGCCGTTGGGCCAGTAGAAGATCGAAGCCCACCTCGAGAAGATGGGACTTAGACTTGTAGCCAATTGGCTTTAGGACAAGTGGAAGATTGTTAGATATATGTGCCCTAGAAGCCAGAATTGGCTGACACTTGTAATACACTTCTAGGGGCAAAATTGTAATTTTGACTATAATTAATGAAATGGATTATTTTTTATCACATATGTGTATTTAGTGTCTGTGATACATCCTTTGAGTTAATGGTAATGATAATTCATATTTTCAAGAGTTGAAAATTTAAGACATGAATAATCATTATTAACTCATAAACAGCTCCTGATCATAGGATCATCACGAGGATGGTGATTGATCCGGAAGGTTGGTGTACGATCGCTTCTCTTTAGTAGATGAGTCTTGAGTCTACGGTGTGGAGACACCGGAGCGAGAGTACAGGTACTCGTTAGAGAAACGAGGGACGCTGAGCGTGACCACCTCGAAGTTCATTAGGAAGTCTACCTTCTCGTCAATGACTGACTCGATGCTGCAGTAGTGTGTCTGGTTCTTTGACCTGAATGCATCGGCAGTCACCTTGAGGGTGTTATAGTTTGACTACACCATTACTCGGTCTCCTAGCCATATGGAACCCTGAGGTGTATGTTGGCTATAGCATGTTCATTGTAGGAACTGGATTGCATCAAGATGGGATCTATCTACCTCGGTGGTAGAGGAGCAGCCCTATGATAATCATGAGAATCAAGTCCTGAAGCCCATGGCCATGGCAGTGTGAAATAATAGAAAGAGTTTCTATTTAGATTTTCACATTGGACTCGAATCGAATAATTACATCATATGACAGAGACTAGGGTTTGACGAGTTCACCTTAACCCTAATCTGATCGGAGCTCAAGATAGAAGAACTTAATCACACAGATAGCTGCACCAAGAGGTTCACATTCAGCTCTGATGGGTTGCCACCATATACTGCTAGGTGTCACTGGTGGATTTTGGGAGCAATTAGAATGATTTAGATGATCGATCATTCTAGCTGTTCGAATCAGAAGAGTTCTGATCCATCGAAAGGAGTTTCGATGATGTCTATGATAGAGATCATGACATATCCCATTACCATACAGAACTGAACCTAACTGGGTCACACAAACAAGGGTTTGAATCTGGTGATCATCAATTGAACTGATCTAGTTCAATTGATCTGAATGAGATTCAATTAGGTTCAAGGAAATCGTGCTAGCACTCGATTGAACCTAACGTTCTTCTTTTACTATCATAAATAAGTTATCCTGACTGAGCCAAAGGAGTTTGTGCTCAATCAGAGGCATTCATATGGTCTGACTGGAGGTTGTCCAAGTCAGAATAGGTTGTCTTATTTGTAAGACATTATCTGCCATTTTTGGTCACCTGCCATTTCTTGTTCTTTGACTTTGGTCAAAAGTCTACCTTTGACTGGTCAAACATTGACCATTCACCCTTTGACTTTTGACCACATGTCATGCACCTATTGGAGAGCTGGTGGGGCCTGTCCCCCTGCCAAACCTGGCAAGGAGAAGGGCCATGCCAAGGGTGGCGTGAGCCCAAGTAGGAGGCGCTAGGAGTCCTTGTTGGACAAGGACTCCACCTCCCTTTTGGATTCCAATCAGAGTTCTACTAAGAATCCAGTTTGACTGGTCTTAGGCGCCCTCTAAGTAGGAATCCAGGGGTCTCTATTCCAACCAATCAGATTTAGATCTGATTTCACAAAGGGTTGTGATTGGTTGAGAGGAAGAGGAGTTGGATCACAAGAGGTCTATAAATAAGACCCTACGCCCAACCCTAATTCCAAGTAAGTGTGAATGCTATTAGATACGCCCCAAGGCTGCCTCTCCCCCTCCTTCTCCACGCCATAGTCTCTTCTCCTCTTGCTCTCCACGTCCAAAAGGTGTTTTGGATTTTGGTTGGTGCGATTCAGATCAAGGAAAGGCGATCAAAAGCAAGAAGGCTGCGCTGCTGCAAAAGGACGACTGCAGATCTTCAAAAGAGTTTTGAAGATCCTCCAGATCAGATCCAGATCTGATTTTTGGAGGTGTGATAGAGAAGAAGAGGATCTCCAGATCCAACCCGAGTGGATATCGGTAGAGGCCAGGCGCTTGCGTGGCTAAGATCCAGAACCTTCCGCTGCAATCAGGATCATCTACAGGATAATAGGATTACCCAAATCAGGTAAATTAAATTTGATTTAATTTATCTTATTTTATTTTATTTCTTAAAATAATAAGAATCAGATCTGAAACATATCAAGATCTGATTGAGATCAAGAGAAAAATTTTGAAATATATCTCTTGATCTAATCAGATCTGGACGAACCTGGACCGGAAAATCAGGATTTTCCTTCAAATAGGAGATAACATCTTCCTCAATCTCGACCCAAAGATAAGATCTCTTTCGAGCTTCAATATCCACGTTAATAGGAGATAAGATCTTCCTCAACCTCGGCTAGAGATAAGATCTCTCCTGAGCTTCAGAGTCCACGTCAATAGAAGATAAGATCTCCCTCAATCTCGGCCAGAGATAAGATCTCTCTCGAGCTTCAATTCACGTTAATAGAAGATAAGATCTTCCTCAATCTCGATCAGAGATAAGATATCTTCCGAGCTTCAGAGTCTACGTCAATAGGAGATAAGATCTTCCTCAACCTCGGTCAGAGATAAAATCTCTTCTGAGCTTCAACGTCCACGTCAATAGGAGATAAGATCTCGCTTAACCTCGATCAGAGATAAGATCTCTCCTGAGTTTCAGATTCTACGTCAATAGGAGATAAGATCCACCTTCAACCTCGACCACTGAAGATAAGATGTCTTTCGAGCTTCAGAGTCTACATCAGTAGTAGATAAGATCTTCTTCAATCTCGGTTGCTGGAGATAAGATCTCCTCCAAGCTCCACCTTCAAACTTCGACTGCTGGAGATAAGATCTCCCCCGAGTTCCACCTTCAACCTCAACTGTTGGAGATAAGATCTCTCCGAGCTATACCTTCAACCTCGGCTACTAGAGATAAGATCTTCTCCGAGCTACACCTTCAATCTCAGCTGCTGGAGATAAGATCTCCTCCGAGCTCTACCTTCAACCTCGACCACTGAAGATAAGATCTCCCCCGAGCTCCAGAGTCTACGTCAGCAGGAGATGATCTCCTTCAACCTCGACTGCTGGAGATAAGATCTCTTCCAAGCTCCACCTTCAACTTCAACTACTGGAGATAAGATCTCCCTCGAGCTACACCTTCAACCTCGGCTATTGGAGATAAGATCTCCCCCAAGCTCCACCTTCAACTTTGACTGCTGAAGATAAGATCTCTGTTAAGTTTCACCTTCAATCTCGACTGCTGGAGATAAGATCTCCCCCGGGCTACACCTTCAACCTCAGCTGCTGGAGATAAAATCTCTTTCGAGCTCCACTTTCAACCTCGACTATTAGAGATAAGATCTTTCCTGAGTTCCACCTTTAACCTCGACTGTCGAAGATAAGATCTCTCCCAGACTACATCTTCAATCTCGGTTGCTGGAGATAAGATCTCTCCCGAGCTTCAGAGCCTATGCCAATAGAAGACGAGCTCTACCTTCAACCTCGACTGTTGGATATAAGATCTTTTCCGAGCTCCACCTTCAATCTCAACTGGAGATAAGACCTCCCACAAGCTTCAACTGCAACGTCAACAAAAGACAAGATCTTTCTGGACCTCGGTGGGAGACGGGATCCCCCCGAGCCTCAACTTCAATGACAATCTTGGTTAGAGATAAGATCTCCCTCGAGCTTCAACTTCAATGGGTGTAGAGTCCGAAAAAGAACTTCGGCAGTCGCCTTCTTGTACTTCCTTCCTTCAAATTTCGAACTTAAAAATGGGGGGGGACTATTATTGGGGATAAACCCCACTCCTGTCGAAGCCCAATCTGATGCTTAGCCTAATGCAACTGATAATCACAGAAGAGCTTGAGCGGCCAAACCTTAGTCGAACCCCCTAGTGGTCGAGCCCCAGCGGAACTCCTTCAGTCGGTCGAACTCCTCAGCGGTCGAGCTCCAGCCAAATTCATTCAGCCAGCCGAACTTCTCAATGGTCGAGTCTCAATCAAATTTCTTCAGCTGGTCGAACTCCTCAGCGGCCGAGCCCTAGTCGAACTCCTCCAACGATCGAATTTTTGCCGAACTCTCTAGGAGTCGGACTCCTCCTAGACTTCTCCTTCAGTTGGGCTTCCTCAGGATCCGGACTCCTCCCAGACTTCTCCTTCGATCGAACTTTTTCAAGAGCCGGACTCTTTCTAGACTTCTCCTTCGGTCGGACTTCTCCAAGAGCCAGACTCCTCCCAAACTTCTTCTTCGGTCAAACTTCTCTAGGAGCCGAACTCCTCCCAAACTTCTTCTTCGATCGGACTTCTCTAAAAGCCGGACTCCTCCTAGACATCTCCTTTGGTCGGACTTCTAAAGGAGCCAAACTTCTTCCGGATCCCTTCTTCAGTCGGACGCCTACGAGAGCCGAACTCCTTTGAAACTTTTTCTTCGATCGAACTCCTTCAGGAGCCAAACTCCTTCCAGAATTCTCCTTCAGTTGAACGCCTACGGGAGCCAAACTCCTTCCAAGCTTTTCCTTCAGTTGGACGTCTACAAAAGCCGAACTCCTTTCGGATTGCTCCTGCAATCAGACTCCTCCAGGAGCCGAACTTCTTTCAGAATTTTTCTTCAGTCAGACGCCTGTGGGAGCCAAACTTCTTCCAGAATTCTCCTTCAGTCAGACTCCTACAGGAGCCGAACTCCTTCGAAACTTTTTCTTTGGCCGAATTTCTTTGAAAGCCGAACTTCTTCCGGATTTCTTCTTCAATTGGATTCCTCCAGCGGATTGCTCCCAGATAATCCTCTTCAACAGTCCAAACTTCTTTAAAATTGATATATGCCGAAGTCCACCAACCAATGCCTGCTTCCTCAGAGCTACGACTATTAAATCTCATCGAACTACAGGCGATGCTACAGACAACGCCTTCCTTCATGATAGACTCCACCAGGCCTCGAGCGGCCCGCTATCGAACAGTATGGCTGTCACTATCAGCCTGATGATATCTTTCTCTCCATACTGAATCCCATGTGGCCTTGAGCGGCCCACCACCAGATGGTATGACTGTCACCATCAATCAAGCTCCGTCTATAAAAAGGGATCCTCCAGATACGTTTTCTCTAAGCTCTCTTCTTCTTTTCGAAACTCTGTCGAACTCTTATCTGAGCACTCCATTTCTATTGGCCAAAAGAGCTGACTTGATCGTCGGAGGATCCCATCGGAGCCACCACCACCAACTCTAGACAGAACTTTATTTTGCAAATCACCGACGATGACCTCGTCCTCCTCCACTCCAACTTATCCCGGCGTCGATCAGATCTGCACCAACACTAACCAAAGATGATGTGTTTATGTGGAGAAAGGAGGAAATAATTGTCAACCCAAGGATTCTCTCAAGATATGATCAAACTAAGATTGTGTCTTTGTCCATTGTCTTAGATAAAAGCTTAAGGATGGAGGATTGCTCCAAATTACTTCAACATGGTAATGTAAACAGCGAGTAGCATGCAAATTTCTAGGTTTTTCTTTCCCCCACTCTTCAAAGCGAAAGTTTTTGAACATCAAGCAGTCAAATAGTCCTCAACTTCGACTAGAAATAACAAATTGTAACTTGATATTTGAAGCAGTCATCATTTGATTCCAGGAATCAATTTCCCTTGAAGCAAGAATACATGTCCTTCCTTTGTAAAATTCTGGGGGAAAAAAAATCTTTGAATTACATGCAAATTAGACATCCATTGTCATCTCTCATCGCAATAGAAATACAAGCATTCCGATAAATAAATAAGCCCTAGTTTCCACAATACAAGAACTCTAAATTTACTCAACCTCCTGTTAAAAAGTATTTGGTATAGAATAATAAGAAAATGTTCTGTGATAAACTATGGATAAAAAAAAAAAAAGGTCCTGTCATGCGGTAAATTAATCTAAGAGTCCTCTGAATGCTTGGCATGTAGGCCTTCCCAAAAGATTAGTGTTGCGGGTGAAACCTGCTGGCTGGGCCCATCTATCATTGGGGTGCACCCAAAGCGGCATGGCGGGGCCACACCAGATGTGAGCCAAGTCCACCGATTCGATCAGCCGCATAGGTGTAGTCCGCATCGGACATTCACGACTAATAACTTCCGCTCGGAGAAGGTAGGAGAGCTCTCTCCCTCAATGAAAAATTAGAACGTGGCCTAATGGTCCACAGAGCCAAATTTAATAAATCTACGAATTCTGACTAATAGCCTATAGACGAAATCTCTATACAAAATAGATACGAAGGAAATCCTTAAGTAAAGATAAGTAACTCAAGAGAAGAGTAAACTCTAAAGAAGAGAAAGAAGGATTCGCTCCACTTTTCAGCTCTCATTATCTTTCTTTTTTCTTCACTACTTCTAAAGTTTCGATTGATTTAAGCATTGAAGAATCTTCCATCAGAATATCCTGACATGTGTGACTTTCTTTGCAGATATCCTCTAGCATCATGGATCACGGGCAGTGCCCAACTTTAACCACAACAGCATCTTTTCGAAATTTTACGGTAACAGCTGGTCCTCCTTTTGGCTCTCTTTATATGAACGCAGGACAAGAGAATTATGAAACAATGTCCCATTGCCCTTTAACTAAATTGGATTGGCACCAAGACACAAAACCATGTAATGCTTGCCCAGCATCCAATATTATGTGCTGGATTCCCCTGCTCTTCCCCTTAACTGCTACGTGTTGTTTGATCCTTCAATAGCCATCCGCTGATTTATGTCCTTGCACTTCTAAGTAATAAAATAAGACTTGGGGGCTCCAAACTGGATTCCAGAAACCCGTGAGCTACAAAGGATACGTCCCTGAGCTCATTTTTATAATAAGTGGTCCTTTATTTATTTATTTATTTATTTTTGATTAGTGGTCCTTTATCATTGTGGTCTTCAACTGCTATTAATTATTTTAGGTAGGTAAAGTTTGGCATTTTGTGAGTTAAATGACTTGCTTGGTAAAATCTACTAAGTTCATCCTTTTGCTATCTCTATCTCACCAATCTTGTCACATTGTGAGTGCTTTGGATGATTTTTCCACTCCACTCCAGAGACGTCGGTAGGTTAGCTCTAGCTCACGCATATCCAAGTGTTTCGAGCTAGAAGTCATAAGCTCGGACAGACGCAATAATAGGCCTAAATGAGGCACAGGGCCAATAGACATGCTCAAAAAAATTATAACCTATTTGAATTCACTGATATGGGATTAAATAAACAATCCTGAAAATTTGAATGATGGAGAATAGTTTGCTATTTTTCACAAAATTGCAGTGTCCTCGACCAGTCCATCACCCTTTGTTTTTGGAGGTTAGACATCTGTCATCCCTTTCACCGGCCTTTTCGAAACTTCAACTCTCTGCAGCCATTTGTGTTATCTAAAATGAGCGACTTTGGCTTACGATCTCCCACACACTTTGTCCTAAGCACGGTCACGATAATTAGATAATTATTTTTAGCTACCACAATCTCCAAGATATCTCCTTTCTAATAACCTAGAGATATTGCTATATCCGTACTCTCGGGACCAAAATAGACTCCTGAAATATTATTTGTTAAGAATTTATATTTCACCTTTCAGAACTCCACTAGAAATTTTGAACAATGGACAACGGTCGGTTGGTCCTGAAAACTACACTTTGACCAATCGGTCATCCCCTCCGTCGGTCTTCTATAAGCTTCGAGACTCTTCGCAGCCATTTTTTTCTTCCCGATTAGCAACTTGTGACCATAGAAATAAATCATGCAAAGGTATTTCAAGAACCAGACTGCATGGGCTATGGGACCAAATCCACCCGGATTTCCAGTTAATCTTGCTTCAAGTAGAAATTATTAACATTGCTTTCTCACTGTTTTTTTCTAAGCCATATATCAGTCATAGACCTGATTTCCCATGGTTCGCAACCTTCACAATCAAGCTGTAAAACTACAAATACTTGAACCACAATTATTTACCGACCAGTCCTCCATCAAAATCAAGGTGTCAAACCATAACCGCTTCAAGTAAGAGTGGTTTCTCAATGTTTTTTCTTAACCATATATCTGATTTAGACTTTTTAATACTCTGGATCACGACCTTCTGGTCCTAGATCAGAGCCAAAGTGTTAAGTGCAATTGGCTCCTTCATCTCACCACGATGCGGAACTACACAGACACATGCTTAATACAAATCTTCACATGATCCCCCATTTAACCACCGACATCTAAAATTCCAAATCACAAACATTACAATTGATCCATGATCAGATCCAAAAATAAAAAAATAAAATAAAAAAAAATCTATGCTCCATTATCTCCCGAATCAGGCCTGCTTTGACACCCAAAAGACGTCTGCTTTGATATCACTTACAGCCAAAAGACTAACCACAAAGTGTTATCTAAATTTCTTTTAACCGTACAAATATCCAGGAACTCCTCAACATACAATTAACATTGAACTAAATACAAATCTGCATACAAACCATAGAATATGTGATACCTCCGATGAAACTGAAATAACTGAGCAAGATTAATAGCCATGGGTAATTCCAACAATAACAAGAGAGAGAGCAATACAATAGCAAGACACCATCTTACACCACATCAATGGTGCATGACAAAAGTATAACGCACAAACAGCAAATAAGAGAGGGAGCGACAAACAACACTCAGCAAATTAATTATTCCAGCAACTCAATAATCTTCTCCCTCATCCACATCATCATCTGCACCCTCTGCTCCAACTTCTTCATAGTCCTTCTCAAGGGCAGCCAAATCCTCTCGGGCTTCAGAAAATTCGCCTTCTTCCATCCCTTCTCCAACGTACCAGTGAACAAATGCACGCTTCGCATACATGAGGTCAAATTTGTGATCAATCCGCGAAAACACTTCAGCCACAGCAGTGTTATTGCTGATCATGCAAACAGCCCGCTGCACCCTGGCCAAATCGCCTCCTGGGACCACTGTTGGTGGCTGATAGTTGATTCCACACTTGAAACCAGTTGGGCACCTGGACCACAGAAAAAATGCATTCAATTCCCTACCATAAGTAGTTCAATCTTGAAACACAGATCAACAAGAGGAAGGGGATGGTGATAGTGGAACTCACCAATCGACAAATTGGACTGTCCTCTTGGTTTTAATAGTTGCTACAGAAGCATTGACATCCTTGGGAACGACATCTCCACGGTACATCAAACAACAAGCCATGTACTTTCCATGCCTTGGGTCACATTTTGCCATCATGCTTGAAGGTTCAAAAACTGCATTTGTGATCTCGGGCACCGAAAGCTGCTCATGGTATGCTTTCTCAGCAGATATAACAGGGGCATACGAGGAGAGCATGAAATGGATCCGGGGATAGGGTACGAGATTGGTCTGGAACTCGGTAACATCAACATTAATAGCTCCATCAAACCTTAGAGAAGTTGTCAATGAGGATATGATCTGTGATATCAACCGGTTCAAGTTGGTGTAAGTTGGCCTCTCAATGTCCAGTGACCTTCGGCAGATATCATAAATGGCTTCATTGTCCAAAAGAACAGCAACATCTGTGTGTTCAAGCAAGGAATGAGTGGAAAGGACACTGTTATATGGCTCGACAACCGCTGTAGAAACCTGCAGTAAAAAAGGACTCCAGTAAGATGAGTTCACTCTACAAAAACAGGCAAAATGACACAACCACCACCAAGCCAATGAAACAGTATCAACTGCCACCATCATCCTACCCACCGAACTTGCATGTCCTCATGCATAAATGCACACCGATGAAGGGCCCCCAATGGCAGATATGCACGTCCACAGTCATAAATTATGAAGTAAAATAATAAATATAGTAATTTTCTAGGTCTGCCGCTGGCATATACCAAAGCAGATCCAATGAACCCAGAATTTGGAGGATTTTAGTTTGGCAGCATATTTTTCCGTATGATACCAAAGCTCGGAGAGATAGACTCTGAAAAGATACAGGTACAGTACTAGCTAATGAGATAGTTCTAAATTATTTGTTGTTCCTCTTAATCTACAATATGTTATAACTGAAACTCTTACTTCTCTGGAGAGTTTATTAATGAAAAAAAAAAAAAAAAATCATTGCCCGTATGTTTCAGTTTTGGTAATATGTATTGATCATTAAATTTTTTTAAGTAGTATATTTCAAGAAAGAAAAATTACATATGTCAAATAATGGTACACATCTTGTTGTGTCGGGAAATCTGTTTCCTAATTTGTTCATACTTCAACTGCTCATGATAAGTGACTAACTAACATGTCGGTTAACAAGTTCTCCTCAAGCTAGTCTTTTACTGCCAGAGACTTGGGATTATGGAATTATAGAGTAAAGCCTCGAATCACCAATGAAAAAGAACATCACTATGAACAGCACACGCTCGTTGATCACGTCATGAAGAAGCTCACATAACAGTTCAAACATTCGATAAGAAATCAAAAGTTAGAGAGTTCAGACTACCTATCCTTACCTGTGGGGATGGATAGATGGTGAAACCAAGCTTCGATTTCTTCCCATAATCCACAGACAAGCGTTCCAACAGCAAGGAACCCAAACCAGACCCAGTGCCACCACCCACAGCATTGAAAACCAGAAAACCTTGCAAGCCCGTGCAGTTGTCGGCCAACTTCCTCACACGATCGAGGCAGAGATCTACAATTTCCTTCCCCACTGCAGCTCAGAAACACAAACCAATTAAATCCAGAATTAAGGACACAACCAACTTTCTTCCAGGAGCAATAAAAAGACTACCAAGAACACTTAGTAAGGTATTCTACCTGTGTAGTGCCCTCGAGCAAAGTTATTAGCAGCATCCTCCTTTCCAGAAATGAGCTGCTCTGGATGGAAGAGTTGGCGATAAGACCCGGTTCTAACCTCATCGATCACAGTGGGCTCAAGATCCACAAATATGGCCCTGGGCACATGCTTGCCGGCACCAGTCTCACTGAAGAAGGTGTTGAAGGCATCACGGGCAACACCTACTGAAGTATCACTGCAGGAAATGTCAGATATCAGGGTATCAACCAAACCACGCAGTTCACAGAAAGAAAACCGAAGAAGATTCTAAGACGCTCTGCTAAACTTTGAAATAATTAAGAACCAAGAAAGAATACACAAGACACTGAAAGTATCTTTAATTCATCTACCAAAAGCACAACTTAAGACCCTTCCACGCTACACATGATCACCAAGTTTTTTTTTTTTCCGATGGCGAAATTTTCGTACCTATAAGTGCTACTTATTAATCTAAAAACACCCTCCTTTGGACAATAAATCATGATAATCTTTAAATATCCCATCCAGAACCAAATTCTCATTAGCCCCAGTAGAGTAAATCAATAATAACCACTAAACATAGGCAGAATGGCATCTTATTCAATTCAGAAAACGAAAAAGATTGTCCATATGCTAACGTGGATGAATTAACAACAAATCAAGGGAAAATATAATCTAAGAAACCTTCAAGCACTTTAAGGATCCCTCGTAATCCAACTGCTAAATGAAAAAAGAAAAAAGAAAAAAGAAAAGGCCTGAAATTGATGGTAAAGCATCAAGAAAATTTAACAAAAGAAGCAAGTTTTTGGCCTCAAAATCATCTGAAATTGGACAATCGCCGTTTCTCAACTCTTCAATAGATCCAACGGAGGAGACCGAGATTAAAGCAAATTCAACACAACCAAAGCACCATAAAGAAGATTATTTTAAAATATACGAAATTTCGACGAACCTGGGCATCATACCATCAGGCTGGATGCCATGCTCGAGACAGTAGAGCTCCCAGCAAGAATTCCCCACCTGAATCCCTGCCTGCCCTATATGGATGCTTATAATCTCCCTCATCTCTCTCCTCCTTCACTCGAGATCTCAAAAACCCTAACCCTAGATTCCTATCTGTCTCTAGAGTTCTTTCCTCTTGCTCTCCCTCCCTTTACACGCGATGGATAGAAAAGAGAAGCCGATACAAGGACAGAGTGGACCGACGGAAATTTTGTTTCGGTCGCGGGACTTCTAACGAAGGAAACGGCGAGGAGGAGAAGAACCCAGCCGACTTACCAACCCCATTCCATTATTGCTTTGGAGTCCACAACTTGGCCCATCCTTCATCGTGGGCCAATCCGAGTTTGGACAGCTGTCCTTCTCCACTGGGCCGGCCCATCGTTGATTCTTAAAGAACCAAACTACCCTTTATATCTAAGATCGTTTTGAGTAAAATATGAATAATTACTCTCTTGTTTGAGGATATTATGGGAACTTAATGATTTTTCTTGTTAGTTTCTTGAGGCGTTGCCGTGCTGGCGGAGAATGGATCTGAGCACGTGAACAGCGTTGATTGCTGAGCTGTCACGAGCCATCTTTATCCGTATCCGCCCCGAGATTTACAGAGAATTATGAGAATGCCACTCTTGTGGAGATGTCGTCTGTGTATCTGATTAGAGCCGTAGGATCGATTCGGTGGACCTCCACGGAGCGGAAAAAACATGGACCATGTCCGGTGGACCAATCCACAACTCAAAGCATATGTACGGTGGACAACAGACGCCGCTCGTTTATTTCTTGAGTTGTTTAAATATAAAAGAGGATAATTTGGCGAGAAACTATTGGACTGTTCCACTGGAGTTGGCCCACTAAACGATGACACTTAGGTGCAAGGTTGGAAGTCAGAGCTGGATGGTAGGTCAATGGTCTATCGTGATGGATCGATCTGGACCGTTTGTTAGGATATGATATCAGGGGGACGCCATCAGGGTCGGGACCCACCGCCGTTTGATGTGAGACCCGCGTGATAAAGGGTTTATGTGACAAGATGAGCCACGGCTCATCCACCTAATTATGGTGGAAGGTGGCCCGTCGACACTCGACGGCCCGCAAGTCCCAGCACGTCCATCCCTTGTTACTTAAATCAAAAAAATTGTTAGATTTTGTTTTCTTCTGACCTTAAAAATTCAAGAAATAAAGTTTTAGGTGGTTAAATTACATGCTGATGGATCTGGTTTTCAGGTTCTTTTTGGTCATTGGAGGGAAAGATATATACACTTCTTAGATCATGCATGTGCATGCATATTATTTAAACTATTTTTTTTTTAATTTATAAAATATATGTATGTATGGATATCTGTATAGACACATACTACGTGTGCGTGCGTGCGTGCGTGCAATATTTAAGAGGATCTCCACTCATATCCGATTAAATTGGACAATATAGGTCCCTATCAATCATCTGTCCATTAGATATAACCTATTCTTCTAAATTGCTTATAATCAAAAATCATGTATTTTGAAAATTCCTAACCTATATATCTAATTAAAAAATATATAATTTTTATATTATTTAAATTATTTAATTTTTTAATATTTAATATATAGACTATGAATTTTTAAATTATATTATTTTTTTATATATAAATAATTTAAAATATTCCTAATGACTCAAATCATCGATGTAAGATTTCTATCTTTCAATCAAGGTATATATAATACACAAAAGAAGAATTATTCTCTATGGGATAGAGGAATAAATATACAACTTCAAAACTCTTTCAAATTATTATTCTTCTAATAAAAATTTTGATTGTGTATCAATAACTCTAACAACAATCCAATCCATCACTCTATTCCGATATGTGATGCTTCAAAATCTAGAAGAGAAGGAAAATCTAGAAGAGAAGGATGGTTGCCACATACCCTTTAGAATAGGAAGGTATGATATGGGGTTTTTCAATTTCTATAAAAGTTTGTCCAAGCCATTGCTATAGCCGAGTGTCTCTCAAACCAATCTAGGGCTAAAAATGGCCCAAGTAGGCCTGGACCTTACCAAACCAAGCTAGATTCAGATCAAATCCCAGGCTTGGCTTGTGTTTGTTCAAGTCGATCTTGAGCCTAAAAATAGAGCATAACTTTTAGACTAGGCTTGAGCCGATACTTGGCCTAACTTGGTCCTTGCTTGATGCCCGAGCTCGACCTCCACTTGATTCTCCCCAAGTTCATTATTAAGATTTTTTACCATGGGTCTTTTAGGCCGGGCCAAATATTTTAAACCAATCTAACCAAGAATTTCAAACCAAATTGGGTTGAATCCCAGCCTTTCAATCCAAATGGGTATGTTCAGATTTGGCCCAAATGGCTTTCAGCCAAGTCCGAGCAGAAAATTGTGCCTGAATTTGCAAAGAAATTTTAGGTCTAAGCCCCCTCAAAGTATTAAAAATAAATAAATAAATCTGACCATACTAGAGTAGGCAAGTGGCCTCACTATGTTCCATCCCTAATTGGAGCTCTAAAATGATATAGCCTTTAAACCCTGCCAAGAATCCCTTAATTCAGTCAATTGCATGGTACATATAACTCAGAGGACTTTTTCCGTATGATCTCTAATCACATGCCTAGCTTTAGTTTCACCTTACCTTCACCCTTGATCAAAATTTATCTTCACAACATTATATTGCCTAGGAGGCACCAAGCAATAAGGAGAGAAGGCGAAGAATATAAGCTCTCCAACGAGGATTTTATGATGAAGGAGAAAGCTTATAAATTTATATTATTAAAGAAGAATATATATTTCATAACATTAGAATTATTGGTTTATTAGTTTTGATTGTCTTTTTGTAAAGTCTTCAAATAGTACAATGAGATTTTGAAAGTAGACATTAGGGAAAGAACCATTTGCATATTTGGCTTGGATGTTAATTAGTATCAATTTCCATAGAAGAGATGGAACATTAATTATTAAACTTATGTGATTGCATTACTTCCTTGACATGTCAAAGTGGTTTAAACTAATGCTATTGAATTTCGAACTTGCAATATTTCATTAGTTAGAACAATCATGCCCACAAGCTAGAATTTTGAATAAAGAGAAGAGTCCAAATTACCTTAAGTTGTCCTGAAGACATTTATGCTAGAAGTACATAAGTTGCAACATTAATACTATGGACATAATTAAGGGGTTAGGCGCACGCCATTGCACGTCCCATCCCTCGTGGCGTTACACAATTCCCTCTTATAATAGGTACACGTACTAATAAAGTTATGCGCACAGGTTTTGCAAAAGTGGCACCAACTCTATGCTTCAAGGAGCATCCACTATATTTTCCAAAAATTTTAGAAATCTATTATAAAATCTTGCAACTCTTCAAAAAGATCTTTAAAAGCTGAACGAGGACCAACGGTTGCAACAATATTATAATAATGACAATCTCTAGTAATCATGATGGCCATTAATATCATTGTCGATGTATAATTTATTTTCTCACGGTAATATTTCTAAAATGTATCTCTTATATATGTAACAATATTGTTAGTTTAGATGCACAAAGTGATAATTTATATTCAAAAATTGGAACGATTGTGTTGTATAATATTGACCTTTTAGCCAACCTATAGGGCTTAAATAAACAACACAAGTAAAAAATTTCTAACTCAAGCATGCATTTGATTATTTTTTTTTTTTGAAAATTCTGCAGTATCTCAAGTAACTTTACCCTTGGGGAAGTTGTGAGGAGGTATCTCTGTGCACATCAAGGTTCAAAAGAAGGTTGTCTACATAAATTAATCGCACTTTCTTTTTCAAAGGAAGTTTATTGGAGGATATATACTTTTATCACTACAAAATAATCACATTCATATTACTAATATGACTATAGTTAACATGGACCAACTCCTCAAAATAGAAGCAGGGAAGTGGATTTGCCGTGGATCAGTGAGAATAGCATTCCCTCTTGGCTGCAGATGTTACATATCCACATTCAGAAATGTCCTATATATTTCGAGTAGCATACTGCCTTTTTTTATTATGGAAGACAATGCAATGAAGGCTATGGTACATCTACAGCCTAAATAACTAATTAATTATCTCAGTAACATTGTAATTAGGTGCCGAAAAAATGGTATCTTATAACACTTGTAACGCCTCTGTATCGTTACAAAATGTAACCATTATATGCTCATGTCTAACGGATCACTAAGTCCAAAGTAGCAGCCGGTTGGCAGGAAATATATACTGGATACATGAGGCACCTTAGGGAGGCTCTCGTGGGCGTTAATGTACCCTCTGGTTCGTTGCATTGCATCAGCCATCACTATAATCCACATGATCTTCCTTCACCCATCTCTTTACAAGTGGCATGAAATAGAATTAGCCATTCTACCAAATCTCCCACCTCGTAACCTTTGTATTAGGAACTTTGACTGTGATTTGGATGCACCTTTTTTTCATCGCTACCCTCGAAGCTTTTCATGACTGGATACCTTAGGGGTTGCGTGAAGATCCAATCTTTTCTAACTTGAAATGGAAGTAATTAATATTTTATTCGCACTAGAAAGCAAACTTGAAGGTCTGGTGACATGAAGGACAATCATAACTCGGTGGCAGGGAATCTGCTCGCATGATCATGAACTGAACTGCTTTGTCCAGGAGAGCTCATCATCATCTCTCATGACTGCAATATTTTTATGTGCTTGCTCTGGTTATATGTCCCTTCTGGAGATTGTTGGTCAGCTGTGCTTTGTTTAGAGTCTGCATGGAATCACTGGAAGTACAGCGTGTAATTCGCCTACGTCTTCTGGAGTTGGCTGGCTGTCACAAGCCTCAGAATAGTGTTTAATAATAAAATATTTAGATGGGCGCCTCAGATTCTTTTCTGGGAATCCCATGCAGGTAGAACGTTGTAATCATCTCGTGCGGTACGTATCCATCTCATGTCCATTTTGCTTGCTGTGTTGATACATACAGTCCGTATGCAACATGTTTATACTTATAATGATATATCTACAATGCCAAAAATGATGCTGCTTACCCTCTTAAAGTATCCCTCCTAGAAGACAATCGAACTTGCGAAATCTCATTCTAAAAGGTTGTCATTCAGACTCATATTCAAATCCAAAGAAGGGTGCTTCTCTTGTTGTTATAGTCTCTCTACATCTAGAATCACCATCTTTAAAAGGAGAAGCAGAAGCTTTAGTGCTAGAAGATATTGGAACCTCAAATGCGTGCATTATAGCGAACAAATCTCGTTCATCTTGGCGCTTCCATCACGTAATCTTAGGCTGGCCTCCTCAATAAATCTTGGTATATTAATATAAATTACCGTCTACGTTTGCCAAAACCATCCTATGCATCACTCGTCCTTTCATCTGGAATTACTGAATAATTCTTGAATGTCGAGAATTTATTTATAGAGAAACTTGGAATAATATTTGATGCGTTGACCAATTGGGAAATGAGAATCCATAAAATTGAATCCAAGTAGTTGAAAAAAGACTTGATTATTATAATTTTATTGAATCTATTTATACTGATGAACATAACTTGTTTTGATAGCTGAATGAAATAATATAAACTCTATTGGATGGGACTGTTATTATATCCTGAATTACCTTTTCTTTCTTGCTTGATGATCTAAAGAAAAAGCACTATTAAAATTCAGATTATGAAGATCCTTCCACTGTTATGCTCTCATATCTGTTGTGTATTTCGAGACTTGGGAAAAAGATAAGAAAGATAACTATTCTTATGGTGGATAGAAGATTTTACCGCTTGACTATAACTTAAAACTCATTTTTATATTTCAGGTGGACCAAACCACAATCACAAATGCGTGAGTCCCATCTCATGTTGTGGTTGCTTTGCTTGATTTAAACGACATCAATAAAGAGATTAATGGTCAACATTAATGTAGCCAGGTAGAGCCTCTCCATGCTCAGATAATAACCTTAATAATGAGAGAAGTCAATACGATCAGTGGGCGCTTTCTTCCTTTTTTTTAAGCTGAGGCCGGCGGCGATGATGGCACCCGGGGTCCTTGGGAAGGGCGGATGGTGGAGACGTTGCCTTGGGGAAGAAGGGAGGAAACATGGTGGCCAGCATGAAAGCTGTCCTGAAGGAGGGAGGATCCGAATAAATTTATTTTTTTATGATACAATAAATTTATTATAAATAATTAATTTTTATTATTAATAATTATTAGTAATAAAAATTTTATTATTTATTTATCATCACAAAAAATGGGATCGTAGATAATAATTAGCGATAAAAATTTTATTTTCATCGCTAATAAAAAAAAATTTGCGACGAAAAACTTTTGTCAAAATTTTTTTTATTCATTAAATTATTTGCAATGAAAATTTTTGCGATGAAAATCTTTTTTATCATAAATAATAGTTTTTTTTGATAGAAAATTTTTGTTGTAAATAAAAAACTATTTGCAATGAATATTTTCTATTGCAAATAAGAATTATTTACAATGAAAAATTTTCATCGAAAAAAATTATTATTTATTATAGAAATTTTTCATCATAAATAATTACTTATTTACAATGAAAAATATCCATCGTAAATAAGTTTTTATTTACAATGAAAAAGTTTCGTTGTAAATAAGTTTTTATTTGCGATGGAGAATTTTTATTGTAAATAATTACATCCAAAATTACTTTTTTTTAAAAAAATTATGAATAAATATATTTTATATTTTTAATATTTATATTTATAATTTATAAAAAAATAAAAAAAAATTATAAATAAATTTCATCATTTCATCCACAATAAATTTTATCATTTCATTATATAAAAAATATTTCATTACAGAAAGTATTTTTTGGTAAATAAATATAAAAGATCCAAAATAAAAATAAAAATAGAAGAAAATAGGCCGCCAGCCATTAAGCATCGGCATATCTGGAGAAGAAAAATGGATCAAAGGAGGAGAGCGCTCAGAGGAGCTCGGACCAACCTGCTACTGCCTCATCAGCTGCATCATCTACTCATTCGCTCCATCATCTGTATCTGAAATAGTTGTACTCGTTGATGCGTACCGTCAACTCAGTAGCTCGCTATCGATCGTCAACGACCTATCTCTGTATCTCCATCAGTCGGGCATCGCAGGCAGCATGAATGCCAATCCTAGATGAGCATGAGGATATAGGAGTTCTGATCCCATGCTCTAGCCTCCTAACATAATAGAATCTTGTACCAAGCACCTAATCATAGATATCGTCATGTGTAGGCATGGTCGAGCCCTCTGGAGTAGGTTGAGATCTAATGTCTATCATACGATCCTGAAAATTAAAGTTATAGTTATTCTAAATTTGTACAGAAAATCAAAATATCAATAAAAAAATAGTTAAAAAAATTTATATAAAGCTCCTAGCTCCCAGTCATTCAGTCCTTTGACCGTCACTGATCGGCCACTAGTAGATCTCGATCCTACCAGGAAGCTCGCCACTCTCTACATCTTCCTATAATTTAAGAATAATTAATATATTTTTTTAAATAGTTAAAGAGTTAAAATATCATAAATAAAAATTACTTACCATCTGCTCTATATGGCGAGCGAATGGCCTCAAACTCCCATAATGCAAGACTATCTATCTCGCCCGATTTGAGGTATTGTTGGCACATTGATTCTGCACAGTTAACAGTTAATTAGTTACTAAGTAACTAAATTTAAAAATAAATAATTTAATTATTAAATTTTAAATAAAAAAAAGTTACTTAATATACCGAATTCTCGTACGTGCGGCATATGATAGCCCAGTTCTCGATACTGATGCTATTATATGGCCGTTATTGTGCTGCCTCCACCCCCTGATCATGCACTATAGCATGCCAGTGGCAATGAATGCGATGCTGATACTTCTTGAAATATGAGCATAAATGATCATCTACAACTCGTCGCATACGATCGTGCTCAAAATCAATAATCTCAAATATAGCCTACTAATAATAAATATTATAAAAATATAATATTAATTAAATATTTAAATAAATATTATTGTACCTATAAGTGGCTATAGAAGATTTTTCTCTAAAGTCCTGTAACTTGACGCCAATCAAAGAGCATTGTCGGGGCATAGCTGTAGCAAATAATGCCCAGCTCAGTCTGCCATGGCTCACACCATCCCCTAATAGGCCTGGTGTGGCCTGACAAAATCTCGATGCGGAGATGCTGTCCCTCGTGCTCGCATCTCCAACACTCAAAGACGAGGTTCTTCGACAAACCTCTCCCTCACCTCACCATCGATAGAGAATGGCCTGAAAAAATAATAAATAAAATATTAGTATGATAGCCATTTATAAACCTAATAGGTAGATTAAAATTAAATTTTATTATGTAAAAAATATGAAAATACCAGTCAGGGCCGACTCATTTGAATTCGTCTCACTCAGATCCGCCTTTATAGGGCCCTCTAGCGACTCCGATGGTGCAGCAGTGAAAATGAAAGAAGGCTCAGGGGTAGCTGAAAACTCAAACATCATCATCCGCTCATTGTACCATACCTGCAATGTTTAAACTATGCATATAATTAACTTGATGTATAAATAAATATAATAATAAATAATAATAGCAAAAAATACATAAATACTAATGAATAAAATTGTATTACATACCATTATTGCAAAAAAAGATTCAACAAAGAATACAGATCTACTTATCAATATCTGTATCCTTCTCGATTTCTAGATCATCTTCTGAATCACAATAATCGATTAATGTATCGTCTTCTATCTCATCATCATTTATGAATCGATCATCATCCTCCAAATTATCAAGATTAAATACAAAATCAGCTTCAACTTTATTGGATGGCAGATCAATCCAATTCAAAGGAGCTAGCATAAGTTCTTCATCAATAAGATGCTTGGTCAATATTTATTTTTCCTCTTGAAAAGCTTCCTCTTCATGTAATTTAAATTATCGTCCATCTTTAGTCGAGTTGGTATGTCATATACGCCTCTAGGTATTATTCTTTGTACGACATGTCAATCACCTCAATATTTTGGATCCTTTAAATATATTACGTATTTTGCTTGAATTGCTAATATATACGGCTCATTTGAGTACCATGTTTGTGCAAAATTTACACTGATAAAGTATGGATCGATATGAATACCAATCTTCTTATTGCTAATATCCCATCATTTACACTAAAACAAGAATACCGAATTTTTGGATCCATATTTTAATTCTATGATATCTATCAATACACCAAGATATTCAATCTTCTCTTCTCTTTTATATCCTATCGAAGCAATCCCACTATTCTGGGTCCATCTTTGCATCTCAAACTCTCCTGTATGAAATATCATTCCTCCAACGATACAGGATGTATAGTAATTAACCCTTCGATCGGAGCCACATGCTAAATTGTACAACTCATCGATCGTACCTTTTTTTTTATTGAAATACTTAGATTTCATCTATAATATAGCATAAAAAATTATGTCAGTATAAATAATTAATTACATAATTATAAAAATATAATGTAATACTAGTAATTAATTGCATAATTGCTTCAGTATATGATTTTGGAAGTGTTGATTCATCGAGAAGAGCTGCTTTAATCAATGCTAAATTTTGATCAAATAACTTCTGACTCCATCGGTTCATAGTTTTAATATGAAGCAGTTTGATCAAAAACTCTAACTTAGAGAACTTCGCATAATTTGGGTTTCGAATAAGCTTTGCAAATTATTCGAAAGTACTCCCTTCTACCTCATCAATATTGTATTCATGATCAGAACTACTATGAGATGCACTAGTACTTATGGTTACATTTAAGGTAACAACTTGATGTAAATTATCCAATAGTAAACCTATACCACTATATTCGACAGGTTCAGCAGCATCAATATCATCTTTGATATCATCATCATCGTACACAACTTCATTCGGATCATCCTTCCCATGCCATATCCAGCGAGTATACTTCTTATCCATACCAAAATATAGTAGATGCTCCTCAACAAGTGATATGTAATGATATACCATATTGACACATTTTTTGCATGGACACTTTATCCATTTGGCACCATCAGCCTTATACCATGCAAATTCAATAAAATCTCGAACATATTTTCGATATTTAGGCAAGAAAATATCCCTGACATTCATCCAACTTTTGTCGATATCTATCTGACAATAAAGAATAATGATTCATAAATCCTAACTCTACCAACTTCTTCCTAATAGGTGTGGTCCTATCCCTTTTAAAAATGCATCACTTTTATTATTGCCACAGCTTTCTTCTTTGTTTCACATTCGAAAAAAATCCGACAGCATTTTCCTATAGTTCTCTAAGTACACGATATAGATAAATCATATTTTAATCATATCTAATATATACTTAGAGAACAAACAAGATAACTACAATGAAATTTTTCATAATAGAACTAAAAATATCATAACAATAATAAAATATTGATGCATTTGTAAACTGCCCAAATCGGAACATCCAAGAGCCATTCATGGAGTCCATTTTGGGGACCCTAGGATCGACTGTTGAATAGGAGTCTAAGGTTACATCAATGCATGCATTAAATCATTACCAAATTGGATCCCAGATCGAATCCCAACCCGAATCCCGATCTGGATCCTAACTGAGATTCGATCAAGATCATGACCCAAATTTCGAATCGAATCTCGGATAGGATTCCAAATCGAATCTCAGATTGAATTCTGATCTGAATCCCGACTGAGATATGTCCTAGATCTCGACTGAGATCCAACCCAAATCTTGATCCAAATCCCAGATCAGATCTTGGACCGAATCCCAAATCGAATCCTGAACATGATCCTAACTCAGATCCCTTATCAGAATCCGATATGAATTCCAGATCGGATAGTTTATATGCATTAAAAATTAAAACCTTCGGCTAATGTAAATTAAAATATTAAATTATAATCATAATAAAATACATAGGCTAAACAAATAAAAGATTAAACTATAAGAAGTAATTAAAAGCATAAAAATATAATTAAAAATATAAATATTTTAATTATAAAAAATAATTTATTATTATTATTATTATTATTATTATTACTACTATTACTATTACTATTACTATTATTATTATTACTATTATTATTAGTATTAGTATTAGTATTATATTTATTATTATTATTATTCTTACTACTACTATTTCTATAATTATTATTACTATTATTATTATTACTACTACTACTATTACTATTATTATTATTTTTATTATTATTACTATTTTTATTATTATCATCATCATCGTCGTCATCATTATTATTCTTACTACTACTATTATTATTATTATTAAAGTAATTATTATTACTATTTTTACTATTATTATTACTATTATTATTATTATTATTATTTATTAAAATTTAAAAATTGATTAAGCACTAACCCAACATCCTACAGCCCCTCCGCCCCCCACCCCCAGCGGTGCTCCTTTGCCGCCCACCACCCGTGGCCCTCCACTCGACTCGTCATCACCATCCCTCCATGCCCTAACCCCCCACGGACCCCCATCCCCTATGGTGCCACTCTTTTGAAACCCATCGTAGCCCCCTACCCACTGCAGCACCCATTCGCCGCCCACCACCGATGCCCGCGACCCCCCACCCACGTGGCACCCCACCTCCCACGGCCACCCACCTCCTACAGCCGACACCCACCCTCCACATCCTACCGCCCACCATCGGTCATCGCACGAAAACACCTATGGCCTCCAACCCATCCCATCACCACTTTCTCATGGCTTCCCACCTCCTGCAGCACCCTCAGCACCCCACCGCCCGCCACCAGCCATCATACAGAAATACCCGTGGCCCGCCAGACGATTGAAAAAGAACAAAAAAAAAACTTACTATCCGTTCAAGGACTTAGCAGTGGTAGCGGCAATGGCGACGGCAATGGTGGCGATAATGATGGTGGAAACGGTGACAACAATGATGACGGCAATAGCGACGATAGTGGAAGATCCGATCTTAGGCCGATGGAAGCCAAGGAGGGGGAAAGAGAGGACGAGGGGGTGAGAGTGGATTTCGAGGCAGCAAGAGTGGATTTCGTGTGAACGTAGTGGGAGGGGATATTTAAAGGCTTTTAGCGATGGATTTTTAGCGATGTAAATTTCATCGTTAAAATGCTTATTAGTGATGGAAAGTGTTGTTTCATCGCTAATAATTTCCACCAATTATTTTTTTAAAAAAAATTCTCTCTAAAAATATTAAAATATTTGATAAAATTATTTACGATGGAATTGAATATTTATGACAAAATATTTTCATTGCAAATATTTTTCCATAAATAAATAATTTAAAAAATAAAAAAATGAGAATATTTATGATGAAAATATTTTATTGTAAATAAAAACTATTTGCAATGGAAAATGATTTTATGTCACAAATAATTTTTATTTGCAATGAAATATTTTTATCATAAATAATTTTGGTAAATAAATAATTTAAAAAAAATTTAAAAAAAGATGAGTATATTTGTGATGGAAATTTTTTATTATAAATAAAAATTATTTGCAATGTAAAGTTAGTTTCCATCACAAATAAATATTATTTGCGATGGATAGTTTCCATCATCAATAATCTTTGGTACATAAAAAAATATACGTAATTAAAAAAGATCAAAATTTTTATGATGAATTTTTTTAAAAAAAAGGCAAAAATACACTGTGCATGATCGATACGATGGGGTTGAGCGGTGCAAGTGCATCCACTGTTAGCTAGCCCATGGTAAATTAAATTTTTTAAATTTTTTTCAAAAATTAATATTCTTTTAAAAAATTATTATTTTTTGAATATAAGATAATTTTAAAAAATAAAGTTTATATTCATCGTTCATATTTAAGTAATTATTGTGCGAGTATCGTCATAAAAGATCGCCTCAATCTGGTAGCTCTAGTTTTGTAGATCGATAAAATTTAATTTTGATGGTCGTTAATAATTGCATAATAACCTAATAGATAGAAACTATCGATGGATCTAAAAACTTACAACGATGATCTCTATGATATTTATAGTATACTATCAAAATTTTACTTCAATTGGACATCATTATTATGGTCAATTTAGTATGGGATGATTTTAACCATTAAATAAAAAAAATAATTAAATGATCAAACGACGTCCGATTTAGTTGATTTTTTAGATAAATGATCTTTGTTACTATTTTAATTATTTATGATGGTGATCATAAAATTTAAATCACACGTATATGAATGATCCAAAACTACATGTCTCTTGATACTTATTTTTAAGATCCTTACATAGTTATACTTGTATTTTTTTTAGATCTGTTTAACATGGATGGTTCATATATATACGATTTGAATTTTATGATCATCAACATATAAATTATAAAAATAGTAATAAAGATCATTTATCTAAAAAATCATCTTAATTAGACATTGTTTGGCCTTTTGATCACTTATTTTTTATTTAATGATTCAAATCATTACATGCTAAATTGATCATGATAATGATATTCGATTGAAATAAAATTTTGATAATACACTATAAATATTATAGAGATCATTGTTATAAAATTTTAGATCTATCAATGATTTTTATCTATCAGATCATCATGCGATCGTTTATGATCGTCAAAAGCAAATTTTATCGATCTACATAGCTAGCGCTATCAGATCAAGATGATATTTTATGACAATGCTCGTATAATAATTACTTAAATAATGAATAGTGAAGATGAATTTTAAAATTTAAAATTATATAATATTTAAAAAAATAAAAATATTTTTTTAAAGAATACTAATTTTTAAAAAAATTTAAAAAAATATTAATTTACTTGTAGGCTAACTAATAGTGGACACGATCGCACCCCTCAATGAATAGTCCATATTTTTTAAAAAATTTAAAATTTTGATTGAATTATTTATGACAAAAAGTCTCCATCATAAATAATCACACCCTTTTATTTTTTAAATAATTTATTTATGTAGATTATTTATGATGGATATTTTTTATCATAAATAATTAATTATTTATGATAAAATGTAATTTTCATTACAAATAACATATTATTTGTGATGAACATTTTCTATCATAAATAATCCACCATTTTTTAATTTTTTAAATAATTTATTTATGTAGATTATTTATGATAAATTTTTTTTATCATAAATAATCGATTATTTTTTATGAAAATTATTTTTTCATTATAAATAATTGATTATTTATGATAAAAATTTTCTATCATAAATAATCTATCTTTTTTAATTTTTTAAATAATTTATTTTAGTTAGATTATTTATGATGAAAAATTATCATCATAAATAATCAATTATTTATGATGTAAAAATAATTTTCATCATAAATAATCAGTTATTTATGATGAAAATATTTCATAAAAAATAATTTGATTTTTTTTATTTTTAAATAATTTATTTAAGGTAGATTATTTACGACAGAAATCTTGCATCATAAATAATTATTATTTATGATGTAAAATATATTTATCATAAATAATTAATTATTCATGATGAAAATTTTTTTACGTCGCACATAAAAACTATTTACGATGAAAATTTTTTTGTATGAAAAATATCTTTATTTGCAACAAAATTTATTTCATCGCAAATAAATCCATCGCAAAAAGTTTGTTTTCTTATAGTGAGACTAATGTATAAACACAACTTAGAGTTTTATGCTCTTTTTGAGACCCGTCTATCAGGAGACAGTCTAGCTCGTATCAGGCACAAATCCCCTACAACTTGGGCATTTTATCAAATTGAATCCCGTGGGCTTGTTGGGAAAATTATTGTGATCTAGAGGGATGGAGTGGCTAATGTGGATGTCTTTCATAATTGTAACTAACATGTAGTTATTATAATCTCGGAAAGTAATTGATCTCTTTGACTTTTATCTAGCATTTATGCAAGCATGGAGTATCGGGAGAGATGGGTGGTATAGAGCAAGATGGCAAGGTTGATTAAGCAGGGTGTTCCCTCCTTAGTGGTCCAGGACTTTAATTATATTGACAGTGCCCAGGAGAAGAGGGGGACCAAGACTGATAGCATGGAGATGAGGGAGTTTCGAAACTTCATTCAGATGAATGGACTGGTGGACTTAGGTTTTTCTAGGCCTAGGTTTACTTAGTGTAACAACCAGTAAGGTGGTGCAAGAGTTTGGAAGCAGATTGACAGGGCTTTCTCTATGGCCGGTTGCATTCAGGTGTTTTCAAGCTATCAAATGCACCACCTCCTTAGGATCGCATTAGATCACTGCCTAGTTCTGATCTCTACTGATTTCAACATCTCGTATTGGAGTCCCTTCCAATTTGAAAGCTTTGGCTCTTTTATCTACGATCCTGGGATATCATGCAGGAAGCCTAGAGGATGCCAGTCCATGGTGATGCGATGTATCGAATTACTTGTAGGTTGGAGTTGACGAGACATAGACTCCGGTAGTAGAACCAAGTGGAGGTTGGAGATATTTTCATGAGACTCGAGGATACTAAGATAGATATTACTGAACTTCAACAGAGAGAGGATCAAGAGGGGGGCTGGCGGATGTGGACTTGGTGGAGCTCTGGGGCAAGCTCACCATGCATCATTCCCTGTTGCATCAGTAGAGGTCTTATAGATACAGAAATCCATGATTCAGCAGATCAAAGAGGGGGATAGGAATAACAGATTCTTCCATCAGTTTACCATCATCAAAAGGTAAAGGAATCGGATTCGAATGATGCAAGGTGTGAAGACTCTCTGCATTGAGGGTGAGGAGGAGATCAAACAGGAGATTCTTCACTTCTTTAAGGGAAGATAGACTGACAGATTAGGTGGTGGCGAGTTCTCTACTCTTCCTCTTCCTTCTGACTAGGTCTCTACCCATGATAGGAACCCCTAGGTGAGTGCTTTGGAAAGGAGGAGAGGACTGGTAGGCCAAATACCTTTTTATGATGGGCATAGTCATTTTGGTGAGATCAATGTTTAGCTGAGTTCTGATCTACATGATGTCCAATACTATATTATCGAAATCCATGCTAATGAAGCTTAAGCAGCACTCAAGTTTTTTCTGTGAGGATCTCATCGAGGTAGTGGCAGAGTTCATCTTTTAGCTTGGGATATGGTTTGTCGGTCGACTAGGGATGGAGAGCTGGGCATTCAATCCCTCGTGGCGAGGCATGAGGCTCTGATTGTTTGACATGTTGCACGATTCTTACTTTAGTCAGATTGTATCTAAAGTGCAATGATAAGAGCCAAGTATATCTCATGACTCATTGGCGCCGATACCAGCCCTGTCGGAGGAGTTCCTTCATATGGAAGAAAATCTACTCCTATGCGTAGATGGCTCTAGCTAGGGTTGGATGGATTGTGGGTGATGGGCAGACGATTGATCTCACTCAGGACCCATGGATCACTAAGCTAGGCGACCTCCTTTAGCATGGAGATTGCAGACTTGATGCGAGTTTGTGACATAGTCCAATTTAGGGAAGGATGTTGGAATGTTGATTCGGTGTCCCACCTATTTGGAGTTATGTTGGTGGAGAGGGTACTTGCTATTATCGTTTCTATGTATGGTGGCCAGGATGTGAGAATATAAGGTTAGCATTCACATTGAGAGTGGTGATAAGGGACCTCTATGATATGTACAGAGGGGAGGCATTCAAGAGATTGGATGAGATTTGGACTTGGATGCGCACCTGAGAGTTAGTCTAGTCAGTTTGGCACCGTCTCTTGACCAGAGCTGCTACATGCAAGGGGCGTGGATGTCCTGCCGACTTGCCTATGGTATGGTAGGGATGAGAAGACTGTGGATCACACTCTATTTTTTTGCCCTAGAGCTCTATAGGTTTGGAGGACATATGTTTTAGACTGACTGTATGGAAAATAAAACTATTTTTCTGTACATATGAAGTGTTAACTTCCAGATACTAGTTTTCTTCAATGACCAATTATGTTACTAGTCTAGAACACTTCCGGTGCATGTTAATGTATCATCTTTTAGATGGCATTTTGCCAAAATTCAGTTTTAAATGAAATTAGTGCATGTTAGCCGTTGAGAAGTTACTTCCATCTTGCTCAGGTTGTTGACAAACAAAGCAGTTGAGGCCAGTGATGGGAAACCATGTCCTCGTCTCCAGAAAGCTTTTATTAAGCTGACCGCTGGAGCGATTGGTGCATGTGCTGGTAGTCCAGCTGATGGAGCACTCGTCCATATGCAGGCTGACGCAACTCTACCCCCTGCACAAAGGAGAAGCTCTACAAATGCCTTCCATGTGCTCTATGAAGGGGTTTTAGCAAGTGGAAAGGTGCAGGCCCTACAGTGGTCGGGGCAATGGCATTAAATATTGTCATGCTTGCCTCCTATGAGCAAAGCATAGAGTTTCTCAGGGATTCACTGGGTTTTGGAAAAACTAAAACGGTAATCAGTAATATAATGCATTTACATATGCGAGTGATTTGTTTTTTATTTTCTAGCTGAACAAATATGCTTATTAATGCATACGGTAACCCCACAAGTTTGAAATGTTTCTCCTTCATAGAGTTTGAAAGGTTCGTACCGTCAAGGACCAAAGAAATTGATACAAATAATTTTTCAGATCCACGAGTCTTACAAGCTTATCATCCATATATATTAATTCCTTGATTAGATGCAGTTAGTTTATGTGCTTAGACAAGGATAATGTGGTAGGCTACTTTCCACACTGATGAATCCAGATGTCTGGTTGTTGTTGTTGCTGTTTTGGTAGGAGATGTCTGATTGTTGTTGTAGCTTGGCTGCAAGTGGACATCGAGGTAGTAGGCCTATTATTGTTTGACATTTATGATCTAAAGAAAGAAGCTATCATATAAATTATAAAGTCACCAGTAGTTTCACGTATTTGATTTCCAGAAATGTTAATTCAAATCTTTATATTGATGGAATATAGCAGTACCAAAAAATTAAGTGATTTTTGTGGTGGAGATTCATTTTTCAGCATCAATGCAGTACCAAAAGTTGCCTTTGGTTTGAGGGTCCAATATATACAAATCCTGCAACCAGAATGTTTGGATAGAAAATGGGTTAAAGCTCCTTGGGGACTTCCGTCATGACTCGTAATCTGGTTGGGGATACCACTTGCTCATTCCCGTTTCTTCGTAAGGGCTGCACCTTGGTCAAGCACGGGACCATGCCCAACCCTGCATTGCCAAAGGAGGTGATTTCTCGCTTAGAAAAGGAACAGCAAAGGTTGCCCAAGGTCAGCACCTGCCAATTTTCGCTTGCATCTTAATGATAAGAGCTGCGCTGGTTCACCGTTGTCCCATAATTTCTATGGCTTTGCATTGGTTGTCACCTGG
Source organism: Cocos nucifera (assembly GCA_006176705.1). NCBI lineage: Eukaryota > Viridiplantae > Streptophyta > Magnoliopsida > Arecales > Arecaceae > Cocos > Cocos nucifera. The sequence goes on along the minus strand of QRFJ01000163.1, from coordinate 1,229,585 downwards.
GATTACGATGCCCTGCTCGTTAATTTTCTTCTTCCATGTCGACCCGGTTGCTGCATTTTTCCCTCGCGAGGGCTCAGTTGTTGGATTGGCACAAAACCAACCCAAGATCAAGCTTTTCATCATTCGAGCATACACCATTGAAATATAGCAGGAGAATAATACAATCGACCAAGATCAAGCTTGCTCATAAACCCAGAAAGAGAAACCGAGTTCGGAATTAGCTAATGGCAGGAGAATAAAACTAGCGAGCCATTAAATAATAACATGCTTTGTGGTGCTGGGGCCCCGATTTTCCACAAAATAGAGTGACATCAGATTGATCCACAGAAAATTGGTATCGGTTATCTTTCGACGGATAAAAGAATACCATGTCAAGCCTTGATCCTGATGCTTAAACACTAACCTCCACAGAATGGGTGAAAACCAGACCTTACAAGTTCTCAAACGTTTTCTTCTTTTTCTCTTCTTCCCCCCCGCCCCCACACTCTCATTAGACTGGGCATTTTGCCCGACAACAAGTACTGATGAGAATGCATGTCATGCATTAACAGGCCTGTTAACTCAGCAGTGACTGAAATGCTTATATTTGATGCGGGCATGCCAGATATATTAATGGAGCCCCTTGAGAGGAGGCATAAGCCACATGATCCAAGAGGCAAAAAGCACATAAAAACACATCCATCATGCGGCAAGTCGAGAGAACTACAACTCGCCATTTAGAAACCAAGAAATAGACAATTAGCAAAACCAATGAGCAGAAATTACTGCTTCAAGTGAGAGATGCAGAGAGCTTCTTAAGTGAAGATTGCAGCATTTCCTTTGACAGTAACAACAGAATTCTTAGTTCGTTAAAGGATGCCAGTACATGAAGTGGACTCCAATCATAAATACCAATTTCTGAGCTGATCATACGGCATGTTAATGATTCTAGCATGCTGATCATGCAAAGTCTTCTAATTATTCATAAGTTAAAAGGCAAAGGAAAGCCAAAATCACAATTTTAAACAACTTTAATATAACATCAAGAAAAATGCCAATTCTAGCGCCTGATTGTCAGAGATGTTCACAGTAAGATTGAACCATAATTGCTTCAGTAATTCACTGATACAGCTTTACATTTGATCCAATAGAAAAGATAATTGACATGCTTGCTTTCTATTTTACAGTTGGTGAATCATGATATATGTATGCAAGACTTGAAACTCCAAGTCCTATCTCCTGTATATGCCAGTGAATAACGTACGTAGGAAATCAAAATGCGAAAATTGCATATGTACTTGACAAAGCAAGCTCGTCAAGATAAAGTTTTACCAAATTTGTACTGCATGAGTATTTAAAAAAGACATGATTTATCTCATGATGTAAAAGAAGGATATACAAGTTCAAACACCTCAAGAATATTCATGCAGAAAGCATCATGAAGCTTTTAAAGTTTTTCTACCTTTGAATTGATGGTTTCAGCTCCCGCATCTTGCTTGCAAATCTCGAAACACTTCAATCAACGCTAACAATTCTAGTTGCTTGCCCTGGTTCTTAAATGCTTTACACAAGGAGCCAAATTTAATCATAGATAGGCATCGGTTATTGATATATGGTCATAATAACTAAATTATTTACACATCTAATTCAATCAATATTCAAAAAGTCTAGGCGAATCAATTAAACTTAATATTACAGTGTACTAGGATTATGGACATCAAACATGCTTCTACCCACAGGTTCAATCAAGGTTACTCCTCTTATCCTTTATTTGTGCCACCTCCTGGACTCCTCCAAGCACTTTAGATAAGTACATGTTTTTGCAAACCCATATCCTCCAAAAGCACCGTCCATATTTCTAGCTTCACATTCAACCATGTGGGCGCAACAAGTTGTTGCACTATTACAGTCAGTTCATCAATAACGAGTTCAAAGAGCCCAAAAAATAGACTATAATATATGATGTTACATGATGTAACAAGACGAAACCTCCAATCGTTAAAAATATCTTCAGCCCCCTCCCCTCTAGAAGGCCTTAATATCTTGTTTTGGAAGAAACGGTTGGCTGCAAAGCAGTAATCAGGTTGCCCTCAAAAATATAGGAAGCACATAGGATAGAGGTTGCAAGATTTTGAAGAAATTGCCAAGCAGATTTTGCACTGATGCTGTTGTACTACGAGTGTTACTGCTCATGCTATTGTCACTACTATGATTGCTGCTCCTGCTAGGGATCCTATCAGGTCAGCTTGGGTGTAAGTACCATCTAACCCAGACCCAGATCCATTAGGGGGTTTAACTCTAGGTTCTAAGCTATATTTTACAAGAAAATCTAAAAATAGAACAATAAAAATATGCAATTTATATTGCATTAAAAAATCAGGTAAATTAGGGGCCCAGGATCAGGTCTAGGTTGGATCAAATATGTTTCTACCAGACCCAAACCTGGATCCAAAATGTATGGGGTCTGTCTTCCTTTGGAGCCATTCAAGATCCAAAAACTTAAGGGTTTGGATTGGGGCTGGATTAGGTCTAAGTGATTGAACTACCTCCTACCCAAACTGTTGCTGCTGCTAATGCCATTTCTAATGTCACTAGTATTGTTGCTCCTACTGCCACCACTCATGTAGCTACTGCTGCTATCATGTTTTCAACAACTGCTGGAATGGAATGGTATCATCAGTACTGTATTGTTTTAATGTGAAACCGCTACTGCTATGGTTGTCAAGATGTCCAAATAGCCTGTACTGGTACATACTGACTGTACCTATCCATATCAGTGCACACGAATGGTAAAATACCGGTGTGTGGTGTCAGTACCCATGGTTTATTTCTTTTTAAATTCTTTTTGATGTTTTTTGTTTCAGTATGCACCTTTGGTATGCTAATAGAAAAATAGTAAGGGTTTTGGTGCCAGCATTTAAAACCTTCACTACCATTACTATTGCGATTCCTACCACTCTTACTCTTCAATCCTGCTGTTTCTACTGCTACTTATGATATTTGGCCAAGGGTTTCATCTCAACTGGTATCTTGGCTGAGATATCAATTCGTATCAGTATCAGGCAGTCTCAAATATGATAAGACCTACATTTCAGCCTATACTATATTGACTGATAGAGACCAATAACCAATACATTTCAATGTATAAGCAGAAATAATATATAATATCTGTCAAGATTTCCTAATATGCCTTTTTATAACTGTAAATTAATATTTTTGATCTATCAGTTTTTCAATCATTGTCTTACAATGTAAGCTAATCAGGGTTTACTACACTAACCAAGATCTTGAAAATCTCAATTCCCATAATACTGACTGTGATACCAGAAATCTTGCCGTTTCCCTATTTTGCCAAAGTTCCTGTCCTAGCCAAGATAAACTAAAATCTCAGCCCATCTTAATATAGGAAACCTTGTAAGATGGTTGAGATCTTGGTGATAATAAACCTTGTATTGGATTCAACTAACAGCAATCAGTGCCCCTACTGCATCTACCTATTGTTCCTACTACAACCATTGACGCTCCTATTGCTAATGCTACTGCTGCCACTCCTCCAGCAACTACTACTATTGCTTGAATCGTAATTTTTACAGAGCCAAGATCAAATTGCAAATTCATTCACTACAGGCAGCAGAGGACAGAACTAGTCCATGCATTCCATTCATAAGCCAAAATTACTTGATAAAATATAACCAAAAATCCCTAAATGCTACCAGTTTGAAACATCAAACATTACAGCAACTACAACTTCCCATTAAGGGTTTTCCATCTTCCTTGCACGTGTAATAACCAGAACCATCTTAGCAAGTACTACAACCTCCTAATAAGGAAATCTCTTTGTTGAGTTCAAGGTTTCTTACATGTCACTTTAAATAATACTTTACAAGTTTAGAATGCAAGAAAAATTCAGCCAGCAATAAATTCACTGCCTGGAGAATTATCCAGAAAATTCAGAAAGAACTTAAAATGTCAAAAACTGACAAAAAGTATAAGTGAAAAAAGTTAGATTGCACTAATAAATCAATGTAGCAAAAGAAGAAGAAGAAGAAACAGCAGCATCAGACATATAACAACAACATACAATAGCATTAATAACAACAGCAATAACATTGACAGCGAACAACGTTAATAATTTTACAAATAAAGTTAAGGTATCTGTATATGATAAATTACTGAATCTAGGAAAATGGATGAATGATCTGTTAGGAATTTGTTCAGAAAATCATTCAGTCATGAACTATTTGAAAAATGGCCATTCTCTGAGGCTGATACAGCAGTTTTCAAGGTGAAATTTCTTTTATTAGAGAAAAGGTGACAATCAAACTTCTTTTATTCACATGAAATGTGAAGGAAACAAAAGAAAACATTACCAAATATTATTCATTAAGAAACAAATTGTCTAGATATATGGATATGGAAATTGAGTAAAAATATGCACTCAAGCACAGTTAACTACTTTGATGAAGTGGGAAAAATAAGCTTCAAAATCTTGAGGCACTTGGCTCTTAATGCATCAAAGCATAAACCTCAGGGAGTAGAGCATAAGCAATATACAATTGATGGTACATTGAAAAAGATATAAAACAGTCCAATTGGGTTACATTGGCTAACTCTGGTACAACAATCCCATTGCAACTGAAGTTCAAGCATAGAAATAAAATCACCTAATCTAATTCCATATTGTTACAATGTTTTTGTCAAGCTTTAAGTGAATGACGACAAGTGACCATATCTAAATTTGGTAATTCTGTGTACAAGAAGCATTATGAAAAATATATACAAGAAAATTTCTTCCGCTCCATTAAAGGGTGGAAATCACAAAGCCTAGAAGGATTAAAAATAAAACACAAGGCAATACTGCACACCAATCTTTCTGCGCGATGTGATGTCACACTTCATGTAGCACATAACGAGCTTTAAGATGCTGTTGGAAAGCCTCACTTGACAATAAGGCAAGATGTACCTCAAATAAATCATTTAAATGATGGATTGCTTCCTCTTGACCATGAGCAAATCCACCAATTTCAGTAAGCACAACTTTTATGTGAACAAATATTTTCTTTTTCTCGAGCTCCAATGCAATGCTCAAATCATAACAAATGCATGCAGACACAGCCCATCATCTTAAACATTAAATTGAGCTCAAACTATCCACAACAATTATTAACAATTCTACAAATACCAACAAAAAAAAAAAAAAAAAGAAAAAGAGAGAGAGAGAGAGAGAGAGAGAGAGAGAAGAAAATTTTGTCCTTTACCTATCTTGGAAAAATTCTCTCTTGAACAAACCAAAACCCAAATCCTACCGATCAACCAAAACCCAGCCATCAGTATCACTCCAACCTCCCTTCATCAGCAGCATCCAACTGTCTCAGTTCCTCCTCTCCAGCCTCCACCTGCCCAACCTCGTCGCTCGAATTTACCCTCACCTCCTCGCTCGCGTCCGACCTCAACCGCTCGTCAGCATCCCGCCTCTCCGCCGCCTCACCGGCATCCACCCTCGCGTCCTCGCTGCCGGCGTCCGGCCTGGCGAACTTCCCGTCGACCCGGGGCCTCAGGTCCGCGTACATCTTCCGGGTCTCGTACCTGACCGTCTTATCGAACTTGCGGCTCTTCCGCTTCTCCTTGTACCTCATCACGCTTGCCACCCGCCCGCCAGGAGCAGTCCCACCCGCCGATCGCCGCCTCCGCTTTCCGCCGCCGTCGCTGGAACCCACCACTCCGTTCGCACTGGTGCCGTCATCAGGATCGACAGCAGAAGGAGCCTCCTCGTCGGACGACAGCTGCACGACCTGGTTGGGGTCTCCGCCGGCGTTAGGGTTAGGGTTCAGGTTGGGGTTGGGGACGGGGTAAGGGTAGGCGTAGGGGTAGGGATATGGGCTGGCGTTAGGGTTAGCGTTAGGGTTCGGGGGGACGGCGACGATCCAGTTGTGGCCGTGGACGACGGCGGCGCAGCCGGTGCAAAGGAAGGACCATTCCACGCGGCAGAAGGGGATGCCGGGGGCAGATCAGCAGGACTCGCACTCCCCCGGGGCAATCCGGGCGCCGAGCTCCGGCCGGATTCCGCCGCCGCCGCCGCCGCCGGCCGCCGGCCGCCGGCCGCCATGGACCGCGGACTCTCCTTCTCTAGGTTCGGTTGTGGGGGGCGGGGGTGGGGTTTAGGGAGGGGATATGTTAACCGGACCCGCCCACACGCAAACGTGGAGGGCTATCAGGCCAGAAAAGGGGCGAAAAATTATTGGTTGAAACTGTTCTGCCGTATGTATCTTACATCAATCAATAATAAATTATAAATAATAATAATTATTAAAAAATATATTATTATTTATATATTATATAAAATTTTAAATAAAAAAAATTATTATTATTATTTATAATTTATTATTGATTTTGTATGGGATATGAACAGTTTTAATCAATAATTTTTCGCGGGGCGGGGGGCGGGGGGTGGGGTGGGGGCGTCCATGAGTGCAACGCTTTTGGCCTCCTCAAAGCAGACGGAGACGACCATTCGCGGCGGCGAGATGGACCTACGTGGGTGTGGATTGGACCGATTGGTCCTGCCCTCTTGCTTGCTTGGGTGTCAAAGTTGGTCCTTTTTCATGGGTGATGACGCACCCATGATTAGCTTACAAACCGAGGAAGATAACCGAATATGGTTGAATTTTTTCTTCTCCTTATTTATTTATTTATTTATTTGATAAAAATCTTATCCTTCTTTATTGCTATTTACTCTTCAGTAGCTCCAACTTAGCTATCATATTTGTTGGTGCAGAATTTAGTTGATGCCGGATCGAACTGAAGTCGAAAAAGAAGAGATCATCGTCGATGACCTATAAAACAAAGTTCCATCCAAAGTCGATGGTGATGGTTCTGATAGGATCCTCCGACAATCAAGTCAACTTTTCTGGCCAATAGAAATGGAGTGCTTAGGCAAAAATTCAATAAAATTTTGGAAAGAAGAAGAGAGCTTAGAGAAAATACATCTGGAGGATCCTTTTTATAGATGGAGCCTATAACAGACTGATAATGATGGTTGTAACCGTCCGATAGTGGACTGCTCGGAGCCACGTGGAGTTTGTTACGGAGAGAGATGTCCGTTGTTGTGATATGACCGTTCGGTAGTAGACCGCTTGGAGCCACATGGAGTTTGTTATGGAGAGTGGTATTTATTACCATGAAGTGGCCGTTCGTTGAGATTTAATAGTCGAAGTTCGGAGGAAGCAGGCGTTGGTTGGTGAAGAGTTTTGACATACATCAATTTTAGGGGAGTTCGAACTCCTAAAGAAAATAAGGCTAGAGGGGATCATCCAGGAGGAATGCTAGTTGAAATTCGAAAGAAATCTACTGAAGGAATTCGGATGGAGCTCGACTGATAGAGAAGTCTAGGAGGAGTCCGACTGGTGGAGAAATTCGATCGAAGGAAAAGTCCAAAAGGAGTTCGGCTTCTGGAGTCCTGAAGGAGAAGTCCGGAAGGAGTTCGGCTCTTGGAGAAATTCGAAAGAAGTTCGGCTCCTGGAGTTAACCGACTGAAGGAGAGATCCGAAAGGAGTTTGGCTCTTGGAGGTATCTGACTGAAGGAGGAGTTCGATTCTTGGAGAGATTCAGAAGGAGTTTGGCTCCTAGAGTTAACCGACTGAAGGAGAGATCCAGAAGGAGTTCGGCTCCTAGAGGTATCCGACTAAAGGAGGAGTCCGGAAGGAGTTCGGCTCCTGGAGGTATCCGACTAAAGGAGGAGTCCGAAAGGAGTTCGGCTCCTGGAGTTCCGACTGAAGGAGAGATCTGGAAGGAGTTCGGCTCCTGGAGGTATCCGACTGAAGGAGGAGTCCGAAAGGAGTTCGGCTACTGGAGTTAACCGACTGAAGGAGAAATTTAGAAGGAGTTCGGCTCCTGGAGGAACTTAACTGAATGAGAGATCCGGAAGGAGATCAGCTCCTATAGAAATTTGACTGAAGAAGGAGTCTGGAAGGAGTTCGGCTCCTGAAAGTATCCGACTGAAGGAAAGATCCGGAAGGAGTTCGACTCCTGTAGAAATCCGACTGAAGGAGGAGTTCGGAAGGAGTTTGGCTCTTGGAGTTAACTGGCTGAAGGAGAGATCCGGAAGGAGTTCAGCTCCTGAAGGAACTTGACTGAAGGAGAGATCCAGAAGCAATTCGACTCATGTAGAAACTTGACTGAAGGAGAGATCCAGAAGGAGTTCAGCTCCTGGAGAAATTCGACTGAAGGAGGAATTCAGAAGGAGTTTGGCTCCTGAGGAATTTGATTGAAGGAGAGATCCAGAAGGAGTTCGGTTGGGGTTCGGCCGTCGGATGAGTTTGGCTACTGAATGAGTTCGATCGCTTGAGGGGTTCGACTGCTGGAGAAAGAATTTTTGATCGAAGCTCCTCCGAGATTACCAGTTGCATTAGGTTAAGCATCAGGCTGGACTTCGATGGATACGAAATTTATCTCCAACAATAGTTTTCTCACTCTCGGTTCGAAATTTGAAGAAAGAGAGTATAAAAAAGGCGACTGTTAAAGTCCTTTTTTCGGCTCTACATCTGTTGGGATTGAAGCTTATGAGAGACCTTATCTCCAGCCGAGGCTGATATTGAAGTTGAGGCTCAAGGGAGATCTTGCCTCCAACCGAGGTCCAAAGAGATCTTGTCTCCTGTTAACATTGTGGTTGAAGCTTATAGGAGATCTTGTCTCCAGTCGAGGTGAAGTTGAAGCTCAAAAGAGATCTTGTCTCCAACCGATGTTGAAGTTGAAGTTGAAGCTCGGGAGAGATCTCATCTTTAGTCGAGGTTCAGGGAGATCTTATCTCCTGTTGACGTAGACGTTGAAGGAGCTCGGGGGAGATCTCATCTCCAGTCGAGGTCTAGAAAGATTTTATCTCCTCTTCTCACCTTGTCTAAAATGAACAAGATCTTCGACTTTGCTCACGTTAGGATGATGTTCTCCTTTTATTCCTAACCGACTGTTGGGGCACATAAGGACCGTTGTCAGGGCCTCTCCCCCCATCTCATCTAAAATGAATAAGGTCTTCGACTTTGCTCACGTTAGGACGAGGTTCTCCTTCTATTTCTAATGGATTGTAGGGATGCATAAGGGCCGTTGTTAGGGTCTCTCCCCTCATCTAGTCTAAAATAAATGAGGCTTTTGACTTTGCTCGCATTAGGATGAGATTCTCTTTCTAGTCCTAACGGGCTGTAGGAGTGCATAAGAGCTGTTACAGGACTCTCCCCTCATCTCGTCTAAAATGAACGAGGCCTTCGACTTTACTTACGTTAGGACGAGGTTTCCTCATATTCCTAACGGGACTGCAGGGGGTATAAGGATCGTTGTCAAGGCCTCTTCCCCATCTCGTCTAAAATGAATAAGGCCTTCGACTTTGTTCACGTTAGGATGAGGTTCTTCTCCTATTTCTGACGGACAGTGGGGGCACATAAGGGCCGCTGTCAGGGCCTCTCCTCTCATCCTATCTAAAATGAACGAGGCCTTCGACTTTGCTCACATTAGGATGAGGTTCTTCTCCTGTTCCTAAACGGATTGTGGGGGCACATAAGGGCCGCTGTTAGAGCCTCTCCCTCCATCTCGTCTAAAATAAACGAGACCTTCGACTTGCTTACGTTAAGATGAGGTTCTCCTCCTATTTCTAATGGACTATCGAGGTATATAAGGACTGCTGTCAAGGCCTCTTCCCCCATCTCGTCTAAAATGAACGAGGCTTCGATTTTGTTCATGTTAAGATGAGGTTCTCCTCCTATTCCTAATGGGCTGTGGGCACATAAGAGCCATTGTCAAGGCCTTTTCCTCCATCTCATCTAAAATGAACGAGACCTTCAATTTTGCTCACGTTAGATGAGGTTCTCCTCCTGTTTCTAATGGCGTGGGGGCACATAAAGGCCGCTGTTAGGGCCTCTCCCCATCTTTCTAAAATGAACGAGTCTTCGACGTTGCTCATGTTAGGACGACGTTCTCCTCTATTCCTAGGCTGTGGGGGCATATAAAATCGCTGTCAGGATCACTCCCCCCATCTCGTCTAAAATGAACAAGGCTTTTGACTTCGCTCACGTTAGGACGAGGTTCTCTCTTATTTTTAATGGGTTATGGGAGCATATAAGGGCCGTTGTCAGGGACTCTCCCCCCATCTCGTCTAAAATGAACGAGGTCTTCGACTTTACTCACGTTAGGATGAGATTCTTCTCCTATTCCTAACGGGCTGTGGGGGCACATAAAGATCACTGTCAGGGCTTCTTCCCCTATCTTGTCAAAAATGAACGAAGCCTTCGACTTTGCTCATGTTAGGACAAGATTCTTCTTTTATTCTTAACATGGCCACTTTTGGTTGCTTCTTTCCTATCATCACATAGTTCTTGCATCAAAAAACGATATCATTGAAATGGAGGAGTTTTATTGACAGACAATTACTGGTAGTACATCCTCAGATTTTCTGAGTTCCAAGGTCGTGGAAGCGTTGTTCCTCCGAGCTCTTTCAGGCGATAAGTTTTGGGCCGAACAACCTCCTCTACTTCATATGGGCCTTCCCAATTCGGGACAAGTTTCTCCTAGCTCTAAGGCTGAGAGATGGCGGCTCGCCAAAATACTAAGCTCCTTGTTGTTCCTCCCTCACTGATGGTTCTGGCTACAGCAGCGCCCTTGACTGATCTACTTTTGCTTCAGGCCGGCATCTGTGGAGCATTGAGTGGGGCGTAGTTGTGAAACCTTTTGGAGGAACTTCTTCGCGCCCTTCCTTCAGGGCTTCTTTGATGATGAGCTCGGAGAGGAGTTTGGGCTCGCTCACGCTTGGAAAAGAGTTCGAGCTCGCACGCGCTCGAGGAGAGTTCGGGAGCGCGTCCGAATTTCATTCGGCCTTCTACCAGCGATGCTAAAGAATTTTATTCGGCCCTCCCTAATATTCATCAGGGAATTCGAACTTCGACATGGATGTCGGCTGTTGATGAAGTGAGCCACAAACTGATGGCTCATCAGATTATAGAAGAAGATCGTACTCGACTTCAACGCTGAGTACTAGTTTCTTGCTGCTTCCTTCAAGGTAGATGAAAAAGCTTGGCATAAGATGGCATTAAATGCGCCATGGAGCAACATCATAGTTCGAAAGATTTTTAGGTGATCGACCGGATCAGAGGTTCCATCGTAGCTTTCAAACTGGAGGAAGCTCGAAGTTCGACGGAACAGACTCTTGTATAATTCAAAAAGAGAAAGAAGGATCGGTGTAGATATCGTCATGGTGAGCTGGGGCAACGTGATCGAGCTCCTCAATCCATCGATCCATCCTTCATAGTTTCTGATCAAGGACGTCATCTCGATTATAGACCTTGGAAGGCTGCCGATTGTAGATGAGAAAGATTTCTTCTGAAGAAAAATCACGATCCAAACAAGGATCCTTTGCTCTTTATTTTTTTCTTTCTAAGAACGACGGGTATGCTAGCCCAAGTGCTCCTCCTTGGGGTCGATTCTGAAGGAAAATCTTGATTTTTCGGACCAGGTTCGTTCAGATTTGATCAGATCAAGAGATATATTTCAATTTTTTTTTTTTTAATCCAGATCAGATCTAAGATATTTTAGATTTGATTATTATTATTTTAGAAATTAAAATAAAATCAGATAAATTAAATTAAATTTAATTTATCTTGAAGTGGATAATCCTATTACCCATTGATGATCCTGTAAGTAGCGGAAGGTTCTGGATCAAGCCACGTAAGTGCATGGCCTCTATCAGTATCCACTCAGGCTGGATTCGAAGATCCTCTTCTTCTCTATCACGTCTTCAAAAATTAGATCTGGAGGATCTTTAAAATTTCTTTTGAAGATCAGCAGTCATCCATGCAGCAGTGCAGCCTTCTAGCTTTCAGTCGCCTTTCTTTGATCTGGATCGCACCAATCAAGAATCCAAACACTTTGGACGTGGAGAGGAGAGAGAGAAGGTGGGTTTGACGTGGAGGAAGAGGGGAGAGGCAGCCTTGGGGTGTGGCGAATTATGATTCAATCTTTGAGTTGGGCGCAGGGTGTTATTAATAGACTAAGCGTGATCCAACTCCTCTTCTTCCCAACCAATCATAACATTTTGTAAAATCAGATCTAAATCTGATTGGTGGGAATAGAGTTCTCTGGATTCCTTCTTAGAGGGCGCCTAAGACCAGTCAAAGTTGGTTCTTAGGAGAACTCTAATTGAAATCCAAAAAGGAGATGGAGTCCTTGTCCAATAGGGACTCCTGGGCGTCTCCAGCTTGGGCGCATGCCACCCTTGGCGTGTGCCCTCTTTCTTGCTAGGTTCTAGCAGAGAGATAGGCCTCCACCAGCTCTCTAATAGGTACGTGACACATGGATAGAAGTCAAAGTGTCAATGGTCAACATTTGACCAGTCAAAGGTAGACTTTTGACCAAAGTCAAAGAATGAGAAATGGCAAGTGACCAAAAATGGTAAATAATGTCCTACAAAATAAGACAACCTTTTCTGACTTGGACAACCTCTAGTCAGACCATATGAAGGCCTCTGATTGAGCACAAACTCCTTTGGCTCAGTCAGGACAACTTATTTATGATAGTAAAAGAAGAATGTTAGGTTCAATCAAGTGCTAGCACGATTTTCTTGAACCTAATTGAATCTCATTCAGATCAATTGAACTAGATCAGTTCAATTGATGATCACCAGATTCAAACTCTTGTTTGTGTGACCCAATTAGGTTCAGTTCTGTATGGTAATGGGATATGTCATGATCTCTATCATCGACATCATCGAAACTCCTTTCGATGGATCAGAACTCTTCTGATTCGAACAGCTAGAATGATCGATCATCTAAATCATTCTAATTGCTCCCAAAATCCACCAGTGACACCTAGCAGTATATGGTGGCAACCCATCAGAGCTGAATGCGAACCTCTTGGTGCAGCTACCTGTGTGATTAAGTTCTTCTATCTTGAGCCCCGATCAGATTAGGGTTAAGGTGAACTCGTCAAACCCTAGTCTCTGTCATATGATGTAATCATTCGATTCGAGTCCAATGTGAAAATCTAAATAGAAACTCTTTCTATTATTTCACTCTGCCATGGCCATGGGCTTCTGGACTTGATTCTCATGATCATCATAGGGCTGCTCCTCTACCACCGAGGTAGATAGATTCCATCTTGATGCAATCCAGTTCCTACAATGAACATGCTATAGCCAACATACACCTCAGGATTTCATATGGCTAGGAGACCGAGTAATGGTGTAGTCAAACTATAACACCCTCAAGGTGAACTGCCGATGCACCTCAGGTCAAAGAACCAGACACACTACTGCAGCATCGAGTCAGTCATTGACGAGAAGGTAGACTCCCTAATGACTACTCGAGGTGGTCACGCTCAGTGCCCTCGTTCTCTAACGAGTACCTGTACTCTCGCTCCGGTGTCTCCACACCGTAGACTCAAGACTCATCTACTAAAGAGAAGCGATTGTACACCAACCTTCCGGATCAATCACCATCCTCGTGATGATCCTATGGTCGGGAGCATTTTATGAGTTAATAATGATTATTCATGTCTTAAATTTTCAACTCTTGAAAATATGAATTATCATTACCATTAACTCAAAGGATGTATCACAGACACTAAATACACATATGTGATAGAAAATAACCCATTTTATTGATTATAGTCAAAATTATAATTTTGCCCCTAGAAGTGTATTACAAGTGTCAGCCAATTCTGGCTTCTAGGGCACATATATCTAACAATCTCCCACTTATCCTAAAGCCAATTGGCTATAAGTCTAAGTCCCATCTTCTTAAGATGGGCTTCGATCTTCTTGGTCCAACGGCTTTGTAAGTGGATCTGCCACATTATCTATGGAGTTGACTTTCTTGACCTCGACATAACCCTTCTCAAGGTAATCGTGAATGAGGTGGTATCACCGTTCAATGTGCTTGAATTTCTGATGAGACCTTGGTTCCTTAACAAGGGCTATGGCGTCATTGTTGTCGCAGTATAGAAGAATGGCATCTGATGGTATTACTCCAATTTCTTGTAGCAAACTTCTTGTACCAGAATGCTTCCTTTGCAGTCTCTGATGCAGCGATATATTCTGCTTCCATGGTGGAATCTGCTATCACCGTTTGCTTGAAACTCTTTCAGCTGACAGCACCACCATTGCACACAAACAGACTTTCAGATGTCGACTTTCGATCATCTATATCAGACATGAAATCCGAGTCTGTGTATCCCTGGACTTGGAGTTCTCCATTACCAAAGACCAACATCATATCCTTAGTTCTTCTCAAGTACTTAAGGATACATTTCACAGAAGTCCAGTGTTCTTCATCTGGATTTGACTGATATCTGCTTGTGACACTCACAGCATGGGCTATATCAGGTCGTGTACATAGCATGGCATACATGAGGCTCCCTATTGCAGAAGCATAAGGGATCTTGCTCATGCGTTCTATTTCCTCAGGTGTGCTAGGGCACATCTTCTTGGAAAGATGAATACCATGTCTGAAGGGTATTAATCCCCTCTTAGAGTTTTCCATACTAAACCTCTTTAGTACTTTCTCTATGTACATCTTCTGTGAAAGTCCTAGCATCCTATTCGGTCTATCCCTATAGACCTTAATTCCTAGAATAAAGGATGCTTCACCTAGGTCTTTCATGGAGAATTCCTTGGACAACCATAATTTGACTGTTGTCATCATGGGAATATCATTCCAATAAGGAGGATGTCATCCACGTACAATACGAGGAAGACAACAGCGCTCCCACTGACCTTTTTGAAGACACATGGTTTCTCTTCATTTTTGATGAAACCAAACGTTTTGATCACATCATTGAAACGAGTGTTCCAGCTCCGAGATGCTTGCTTAAGTCCATATATGGACCTTTGCAGCTTGCAAACCTTGTGATCAGTATCACTGGATGTGAAACCTAGCGGCTGTTCCATATAGATATCTTCCTCAAGATATCCATTTAAGAATGCCGTTTTCACGTCCATTTGCCATATTTCATAATCGAAATAGGCTGCAACGGCAAGCAATGTGCGGATGGATTTTAGCATAGCTACTGGGGAAAAGGTATCCTGATAGTCAATGCCTTCGCGTTGACTATAACCTTTTGCCACTAGTCTAGCCTTGAATGTCTCCACATTTCCATCTGCACCAATCTTTCTCTTGAAGATCCATTTACACCCAATAGGTACTATACCTTCTGGTGGATCTACCAAGGTCCAGACTTGGTTTGAGTGCATCGAGTCAATTTCTGACTGCATTTGCCTCTAGCCATTTCTCGGAGTCGATATATCTGATATCGCCTCATTGTAGGTTTTGGGATCATCACCATGAGCACCATTACCTACGAGGAACATTTTCTCTACTTTCTCTGAAATAATACCTAAGTATCTTTCAGGGGGATGGAAAACTCTTTTCGATCTACGAGGTGGAGGAGGTAGTGTTCTTATTGGCTCAACCTGATTTGGTTCCAATTGGTCCTTAGCTCATTGTACTTGTGAGACTTTCTCATCAAGCTTGATCTGCTTTTCCAATGCCGCTATCTTGAATAAACTATTTTTCAAGAAAGATGGCATGTCGACTCACAATCACATTGTGGTCTTCTGGAATGTAGAAATAGTATCCTAATGACTCTTTAGGATATCCTATGAATCGAGCTCTAAAGGACCTAAACTCTAACTTGTCCGCTTGTTGTCTTTTGACATGAGCCGGACAACCCCAAATTCTGAGATGACTCAGACTTGGTTTCTTACCGTGCCATATCTCATACGGTGTGGTAGGAACGGTTTTAGAGGGAAACCCTATTCAGTAGATAAATTGAAGTTAACAATGAATATCCCCAAAAAAAATTAGGGAGGTCTGTGAAGCTCATCATGGATCGAACCATATCCAATAGGGTCCGATTTCTCCATTCTGAAACCCCGTTGAGTTGAGGTGTTCCTGGTGGAGTCCATTGAGAGACTATGCCATTTTTCTTGAGATAGTCTAGGAATTTCGACTAAGGTATTCACCTCCTCGATCTGATCGAAGAACCTTAATGGGTTTTCCAGTTTATTTTTCTACTTCATGTCTGAATTCTTTGAACTTTTCAAAAGCTTCAGACTTGTGTCTCATAAGATACACATACCCATACCTAGACAGATCATCGATAAAGGTAATGAAGTAGACAAAATTGCCTCTAGCCGGCACATCAAATGGGCCGCACACATCAGTATGTACTAGGGCAAGGAGATCTGTGGCCCTCTCCCCATGTCCAACAAAAGGAGTTTGGTCATTTTGCCTTGAAGATAGGATTCACAAGTTGGATATGACTCGGAAGTCAATGGACTCAATAGCCCATTTTTCTTCCAATTTGTTGATCCTATCTTCTGCTATATGACCTAATCTCAGGTGCCATAGATATCTATCGTTTGGACTATCCCTAGGTCGTTTGGCATTCACGTTTTGCTCGATAGTTAGAACAGGTACATCAATATGTAGCTGATAAAGACCATTAATAAGAAAACCATTTGCAATTTTATTTCTTTCATAAAGAATGTTACAATGGTCCTTAAAGAAGGTGATCACATAAGCCTTCTTGTGCTAAG
>QRFJ01000163.1:1127196-1212036 GCA_006176705.1 Cocos nucifera | reverse complement strand
AAGATCTTATCTCCTGTTGATGTTGCAGTTGAAGCTTGGGGGAGATCTTGTCTCCATCCAAGATTATTGAAGTTGAAACTCGGGGGAGTTCTTGTCTCTAGCTGAGGTCAACGTTAAAGTTAAAGTTCGGAGGAGATCCTGTCTCCAGTCGAGGTTGGAAGGAGATCTTATCTCCTGTGACGTAGACGCTCGGAGGAGATCTTATCTTCAATCGAGTTGAAAAAATCTTATCTTCTATTGACGTAGACGTTGAAGCTCAGGAGAGATCTTATTCCAGCAAGGTTGAAGGGATCTATCTCTATTGACGTAGAAGCTCGGAGAGATCTTATCTCAGTCAAGGTGAGGAGATTTATCCTGTTGACATAGACGTTAAACTCAAGGGAATCTTATTCCCAGCCGAGATTGAAGATCTTATCTCTGTTAATGTAATATTGAGCTCGAGGAGATTTTATTTCATGGTAAGATTGAGGAGATCTTATCTCCTATTGACGTAAGCTCAGGAGAGATCTTATCTCCAACCGAGGTTGAAGAGATCTTATCTCCTGTTGATGTAGATGTTAAAGCTCGGAGAGATCTCATCTCCAACTGAGGTTGAAGGAGATCTTATCTCCTATTGATATAGACATTGAAGCTTGGGGGAGATCTTATCTCCAATCGATGTTGAAGGAGATCTTATCTCCTATTGACGTAGACATTGAAGCTTGGGAGAGATCTTATCTCCAATCGAGGTTAAAGAAGATTTTATCTTCTGTTGACGTAGAAGCTCGGGGAAGATCTTATCTTCAGCCGAGATTGAAGAAAATCTTATCTCCTGTTGACATAAATGTTGAAGCTCGACGGAGATTTTATCTCCAGTCGAAGTTGAAGGACTTCGACTTGCTCATGTTAGGATGAAGTTCTCCTCCTGTTCCTAACATGGCCACTATTGATTGCTTCTTTTCTGTCATCATATAGTTTTTACACCAAAAAATAATAATATTAAAATAAAGAAGTTTTATTGAAGAAAAATTATTGATAGTACATCCTCAAATTTTCTAAATTTCAAGGTCATGGGAGCGTTCTTTCTCCAAGCTTCTTCAGGCAATGAGTTTCAGACCAGACCGGATGACCTCCTCTATTTCATATGGACCTTTCCAATTCGGAGCAAGCTTCTCCTGGCTCTGAGGCTGAGAGATGGCAGCTCATTGAAATACTAAGCCTCCCAGAGATAGTGTTGATGATGCCGAGAGGCGGTCAATCTTCTTGTTGTTTCTCCCTCATTAGTGGTTTTGATTGTGGCAATGCCCTTGGCCGATCTACTCTTGCTTTAGGCTGACGTCTGAGGAATCGACCCAGCCGACCTCTCCTGATGAGTTTCTCGATTTCATCTTGGAGCTGAATGCATTCTTCAGTATCGTGGCTGTGGTCACGATAGTAGAGGCAGTACTTGCTTCGATTATGCTTGTTTGGGAGAGATTGTAATTCTTTTGATCTCGATAGTCGATTCTTGATTTTCATCAGAACTTAAGCTTTAGAAGCATTAAGAGGGACGTAGTTGGGGAATCTTCCGGAGGGAGAACTTCTTCGCGCCCTTCTGTCGAAACTTCTTTGATGACGAGCTCGAGGGGGAGTTCGGCCTCGCTTGTGCTCGAGGGGGGTTTGTGAGCGTGGCCGAACTTCATTCAGCCCTCCATCAGTGGTGGATCTATGCCGCTCTCCCACGGCTTTCTCATCCTTCAGCTTGAAGACTTCTTTCGCTCGGGCATATCCCTCAACCCGAGCTAGCAGATCGGTAAAGTCTCTGGGATACTTTTTCTTTAGGAAGAACAACAAATCATTTTTTTGAAGGCCGTCCTTGAGTGCGGCCATCGCAACTAACTGATTCAGGTTTCAGACCTCCAATGCAGCAGCATTAAACCGGATGATATAAGTCTGGATGGATTTTTCCTCCTGCTTGATATTCATCAAAAAATTCGAACCTCGACACGAACGTCAGCTGCTGACGAAGTGAGCCATAAACTGATGGCTCATCTGGTCAAAAAAAAAAAATCGTACCTGGCTTCAACATCGAGTACCAGTTTCTTATTGCTTTCTTTAAGGTAGATGAAAAAGTCCGACATAATATGACATCTGGTGCGCCATGGAGCAGCATTATGGTCCGGAAGGCCTCCAAGTGATCGACCGGATCAGGTTCCATCGTAGCTTTCGAGTTGAGAAAGCTTGAAGTTCGGCGGAATGAATTCTTGCATAATTTGGAGAGAGAAAGAAGGATCAGTACAGATGTCGTCATGAAAAGTCGGGGCGACGTGGTGGAGTTCTTCAATCCGTCAGTCCATCTTTTATAGTTTTCGATCGAGGATATCATCTCGATCGCAGATCTTGGATGACTTTCAACTGTAGATGGGGAAGGTCTCTTCCGAAGGAGAATCATGATCCAAACATGGATCATCTGCTCTCTATTTCTCCTTTTCAGGGGTGATAGGTATGCTAGCCTAAGTGCTCCTCCTTGGGATCGATTTCTAACATCTCGATGGTGGATTTTCTAATGAAACCACCATCGAAGGTTGCCACATGGCCTGCACCATTTCGTGAGGCCCTGAATCCGCTTCATCAATAGGTTAAACTGCTCTGGATCTACCATGATCGTCGGTGAAGGTGGGGGTTGGAGCATCGATGATGGAGCAGGAATAGATGAATTTGACTCAAATCTGATGGTAGAAGCGGTAGATCTCCAGATAGTCATCTTTTTTGGAGGCATTTCTTGGGATTGAGGAAGAGAATGGAGATAAACCTTAAAAAAGAAGGTCGGTAGGGTCGACTGAGCACTCCTTAAAGAACAAGGATACCTCAGGAATAAAGGGTCCTTCTAGCATCAATTCTATTGGTGCAAAATCTGATTGACGCCAAATCGAGCTGGAGTCGAGGAAGACGAGATCGCCGTCGATGATCTACAAAATAAAGTCCCATTCAAAGTCGATGGTGGTGGCTCCAGTAGGACCCTCCGACGATCAAGTTAGCTCTTCTGATCAATAAAAATGGAGTGCTCAAAAAAAGTTCCGCAGAATTTTGAAAAGAAAAGGAGAGCTTAGAGAAAACATATCTGGAGGATCCCTTTTTATAAATGAAGCTTGATTGATGGTGACGGCCATACCATCCAATAGTAGACCGTTAGGAGTTATGTGGGATTTGGTACGGAGAGAAAGATATCGTCAGACTGATAGTGACAGTCATAACCATCCGATAGTGGGCCACTTGGAGTTTGCTATGGAGAGAAGAACGTCGTCAGACTGATAGCGATCATTCACTGAGATTTAATAGCCGTAGTTCGGAGGAAGCATAGTTCGGAGGAAGCAGGCATTGGTTGGTGAAGAACTTCGACATATATCAATTTCAAAGGAGTTTGGACTTCTGAAGGAAATACATTTGGAGGAAATCATCCGAAAGGAATGCTAGCTGAAATCTAGAAGCAATCCGATGGAGGAATCCTACTAAAGACGAGGTCCAAAAGGAGTTCGACTCCTGAAGGAATCCGACTGAAAGAGAAGTCCAGAAGAAGTTCGGCTCCTGGAGGAGTCTGACTGAAGAAGAAGTTCGAAAGAAGTTCGGATCCTATAGACACCCGACTGAAGGAGAAGTCCGAAGGAAGTTCGACTCCTATAGAAATCTGATCGAATGAGGAGTTCAGAGAGAGTTTGGCTACTGAAGAAATCTGACTGAAAAGAAAGTTTGGCTCCTGAAGGAATCCGGAAGGAGTTCGGCTCCTGTAGGAATCCAAATGAAGGAGGAGTCCGGAGAGAGTTTGGCTCCTGGAGAAATTCGATCGAAGGAGGAGTCCGAAAGGAGTTCGACTCCTATAGAAATTCGACCAAAGGAGAAGTTCGGAGGGAGTTTAGCTACTGAAGAAATTCGGAAGGAGTTTGGCTCCTATAGGAATTTAATTGAAGGAGTCCGGAGGAAGTTTGGCTCATGGAGGAATCCGATCGAAGGAGGAGTTCGACTTTTATAGAAATTTGATTAAAGGAGTCCGGAAGAAGTTCGGCTCCTATAGAAATTTGACTGAAGAAAAAATCTTGAAGGAGTTCGACTCTTATAGGCACTCGATTGAAGGAGAGACTCGGAAGGAGTTTGGCTCCTAGAGGAGTCTGCTGAAGGAGTCCAAAAAGAGTTCGGCTCCTATAGGCACCCGACTGAAGAAAAATTCGGAAGAAATTTGGCTTCCATAGGCATCCATCTGAAGGAGAGATCTGGAAGGAGTTCAGCTCCTGTAGAAACTTAACTGAAGGAGGTGTCAGAAAGAAGTTCGGCTCCTATAGAAATCCGACTGAATGAGAGATCTAAAAGAAGTTTGGCTCCTGTAGGCACCTGACTGAAGGAGAGATCCGAAAGGAGTTCGTCTCCTGGAGGAGTCTGCTGAAGGAGTCCGAAAGAAGTTCGACTCCTGTAGGCATCCGACTGAAGAAGAGATCCAGAAGAAGTTCGGCTCCTAGAGGAGTCCGACTGAGGAAGTTCGGCTTCTGGAGAAATCCGACTGAGAAAAAAGTCTGGAAGAAGTTCGGCTTTCATAGGCATCCGTCTGAAGGAGAGATCTGGAAGAAGTTCGACTCTTGTAGGCATCCGACTGAAGGAGAGATCCGAAAGAAGTTTGGCTCATGAAGGAGTCCGACTGAATGAGAGATCCGGAAGGAGTTCGGCTCATGAAGAAATCCGACTGAGCGAGAAGTTCGGAAGGAGTTCGGCTCCTATAGACGTTCGATTGAAGGAGAGATCCGGAAGGAGTTCGACTGGGATGCGATCGCTGAAGAATTCGACTGACTGAAGGAGTTATCGAATGCACAAGTTTTTAGGAGACGGAAGTCACTATCATGCTTAAAAAATATAAATCACGTGGTATTCCACTACCCATTTCCAAAGGATATCCAACGAATAAACTGTTTGATGCTGAATACTTTGCACTTTAAGCTTTGTAGCTAAAGAAAAATCCTTACCGTCATATGCAGCGTCAAGCACTCTTGTGAAAGATGAGGCCAATTAATTTTTTTCTACCGTTTGAGAAATTGTATAGAGCATCCGGCACAAATGAGCAAGCGTAGCCAGCCAAAACTTTTGGGTAATCCCTTTACTCGATATTAGACTTTGAAGGAATCACGATCTACTACCCAAATTTCAGATGTGTCTAGATGCTGGACAATAGAATACCTCTCACCTGAATCAAAGTTGTTGTGCATAAATAGTTCACCACCTAAGGATCCAACCAAAAGACGATATCAACTTTATCACGAGTTTCAGGACAATAAAGTTATGCCTTCTGTCACAAATTTCAGACAGAAAATTTTAGCTCAGGAATAATTGACGGTGGGAGCCTAAACAGCCCGGCACCAGTACCAATCCAAATTCAATCTATAGCTTAACACCAACCAACCCTAAATATCATCTAGAACCATCACACAAAGAAATAAAAAAATAAAGCCCTTTAATAGTTTGCCTAATGAGGCTCAAGCCCTGATTTTATGCATGCCCGGCACGTGCTGGAGGAGAAGAGGACCCCCGACTGGAATCTTCGTCCCTCCCAACTCCGTCGAACACTAGGATCCTAGGGCATCCTGCTTTCAAGCCAAAAACCGTAGGGTCCCTTCTATAAAGGCCACTAGAATCCCAAGCAATTGCCATCGATTCCAAGGATTTTGATGAGTTTTCCAACCAAAAAGGATCAAACTTCACCGGACTTAGGTAAAGGACCTAAGTCTTTATTCTCCTCCTTTCCCTGATCCCTTGGCCATCATCTTACCTTGTTTTGAGCCGATGAGTTGCTGGAATCCATGTCGAACAGGGGATGCCCTGTTTCAGCTTTCTTCATTGTTACCACCACCGGCCATTGATTTTGGCCAGATTTCATTATCTCCTAAAGTAGTACAACGACGCATAACCATCGACCGATAAGTCTGCTATGATCAAGCTGTGTTTGTTTCGATTTATCTCCATTTGCTCTAATATTCTTCATCTTTCGTCATCAACCAACCGTGATCGCTGACAATGTCGCAACCAAGCACCGCCTGAGTTGCCGTCATCACCTAGCCAAGCCTTCCATGCCTTCTTTTTGGTTGAAGAAAAAGGGAGAGAGCTGCCCCTGATTTGAGGAGAGAAAGGGTGGGGTTCTCACCCTTTCTATTTTCTCTCTCCTTACTCCTCTCTTTCTCTCCCTTCTTTCTCTCACTACTCTACATTTACATAGTTTATCGGTTCAGTGAGGGTCCGAGAGTCTTAACCTTGTGGACCCCTGGTGAACCCTTGCAGAGAGCCCTCGACTAATATCGCCAAAATAGGACTATATTGATCTCCATCTGGATTTTTTTTGTAGAACACCCATTACCGATAATCTTAGCATATCATATTTGAATTTTATGACCTATTAGCCCAATCACCTGGATTTGACCTACTCAAACCGCTAAATATCGTTATCCGGACAGTCGCATACTTTCTCTCCCTAAACTAGTCACTTCATGAAAAGATATAGAAAACGAGGATTGATGCTCTATTTTCTAAGTTAAGATAAATTTTTAAATCTTATTTATTAATTGATTATATATTATGTAGAATCAAAAAATTTAAAATTAAATATAATTTGAATGTTAGATTTTGAACATAGAAATCTAATAATAATTTATTTTCTTATACTAATATTTGATCAAAGACAAGTTGAATGTGCACTAATTAATTGGATATGCTAGCATAGACCAATAAACGTTATGATCAAGTTTATCATCAATAGAGATAAAATTTTTTGTATATGATCATTATTATATATATTATTTAAATTATTGAATTTGTATCATTAGTTTGAATTCATATTGATGGATTTGACTTTGTACGAGACAATATCATTTTCATATGATTTTTTGGTATAAATATATTATATCTTAATTATATATGTGCAATGATTGATGATACATTTATATGATATACTTATCTTGAACATATTGTTAAATTAGAATTGATTTAATAAAATCAGCATATAATAATCAAATAGATAATAAATGATTTGAACTAATCTCTTCATGTGAATAATCTCCACAAGCTTATGCATGGGATTGTCTCCAAGAGCTTATGCCTGAAATAACCTATACGAACTTATATATAAAATAGGCTCGACAGGCTTAAGCATGCAATAATCTCGAAGAACTTATGTCTCAGATAGCTTCTACAAACTTACAGGATGAGATAGCCTCTAAGAACTTATGCTTGAAATAGCTATCACGAATTGACACATAAGAATTTGATTAAATATAGATTGGAATACAATCTTGGTTAGTCCAAAATTAGAAAATAAAAAATTTATAAAATTAAGCAAAATAGATGACAAGACACATGAACTTAACGCTGAATAAAAGCATCCATTTGTTGGCATATTGTGATGCATCTTTTTTGATAAGATAGATATTTGATATATATTTATATAAATATTTAAATTATTTTAAATATTTGATATGAGATTTCATGTTTTATATTTTAATTTTGATTTGTTTACTACTATTTTTAACTTATATTATTATATTGGTATGAATATGCAGAGATTCTTATTAGACCGTAAAGTTCACAACTTTTTTTCTCTTTTCTTCTTCAAAGTTATAGGATGCTTGTACTTGACTAAGATTACGATCAATATTTAAAATAATTAATTAGATAAAATATCATCAATATCAATTGGATGATTGAGTTCCATAAATTATACAAGATTTAATATTTATTAATATATAATATTTATTATAAATTAAGATCAACAATATTTATGAGATTTTAAGATTATAATAAATTTTAAAGCCTCGTATATTTCTTAGGACCTTATCTTAGAGAGTGTGTGGCCATGTATAGTAGATCCGGATGCTAAGTTCAAGGTATGACATTGCCTCACCTAGTAGCTTGAATTGGACACTAAACTGGTAATCAAAACCCAATTAGCTCATACCATCACATCCTACAAAGCATAATGTTAAGATCATACCCTTTTAAATAAAGTTACATAAACTTGTACAACATTAAATAAAATCAACATATATTAATATAACATCAATACATGCCGGTTGAAATGCAATTCCAAAATATTAACTTTCTAGTTCTTCCCATAGTCAATTATTTGGAAAGTAAGCCTACTTATGAATATTTTTGTGGTAAGACAGCCTAATTATGAATATTTATACAATATAGTATACAGCTTTTCAAAAACTAAAAATTCATCTCTTGTGCAATAATTTATGGCATCAAAATTTCACAATCTCTTTCCATCTACATAAGACGGAAACTTTATCAGAAACTTGTGTCCCCTGCCGTGGAGTTGCAACAATAGTAAATTTGCCGTGCAGATGTCTTACCCCATGGATACTACTCCTAAGCCCTGAGAATGAAAATATGAGAACTAGGTAAAAAAAAGTTATGCATGTATTACCGCATAGATGCTACTCCTAAGCCCTGAAAATGAAAATAAGAGAACTACGTAAAAAAAATTTATGCAATGATGTAATTTTAAAAAATAGCATCAAACATTGCAAATATGTAGCTTAGCTTGTTCTAAAAAGAAAATTGTATATTTTAACTGTTATGCAGGTTTTTTGTTTATTTTTTCAGTAAAAAGAGCTTGCACGGCTCATCAAAATTTGGACATAATGCATCCAAGATCTATCATCAACTAACAGATCCTTCACTTCTCTAGGATGCTAATCACGGAATCCCTTCATAGGTTTGTAGCCCAGAAGCAGAAGTGGGATCTTAATCTTAGGTGTGAACATGTAATTTTCTGATTCTAAACTAGTCTATGATAGCCTATATAAGAAAAGAATTTCTATAGTATTGACTATTGTTTAGCCAATTAGATCATTCTATAAATTAAATATTTCTCTAGTCTATATTAGAAAAGAAGTTGATGCTTCTTATCAAAAAAAGAAGTTAATGTGTTCACACAACATGATGCAGAGTAATCCACTCCAGTCCTGCTTTCAACATTGAATAGCAACTGATTCGGTATTATTATATATATATCATCTGTTGATATTATCAGTGCCACCAACCACCAAGAAATAAATGAAAATTTAGTCAGTTATGTTGAAGAAAATGATATCACGGTACTTTATGGCATGAATATTGTTGGTACAGAATCTGGTTGACGCCGTCGGATCGAGCTGGAGTTGAGGAAAAATTGATCGCCGTCGGTGACCTGCAAAACAAAGTCCCATCTGGAGTCATTGGTGATGGCTCCGGCAGGACCCTCCGACGATCAAATCAGCTCTTCTGCCCAACAGAAATGAAGTGCTTAGGAAAGAGTTTCGCAGAATTTTGGAAAAGAGAAGAGAGCTTAAAAAAAATGTATGTGGAGGATCCCCTTTTATGGACGGAACCTATAGCAGATTAATAGTGACAGCCATACCATCCAGTAGTGGACCGTTCGGGGCCGCGTGGGATTTGGTACGGAGAGGAAGAGGTATTGCCTATAGCAGACTGATAGTGACAGTTATAACCGTCCGGTAGTGGGCTACTTAGGGCCGCATGGATTTTGCTACGGAGAGAGAGGTGTCGCCTGACTGATGTGCCCATTTGTCGAGATTTAATAATTAAAGTTCGGAGGAAGCAGACGTTGGTTGGTAAAAAACTTTGACATATATCAATTCCAAAGGAGTTCGGACTCCTAAAGGAAATACGGCTACAAAGAATCATCCAGAAGAAATGCTAGCTGAAATCTGAAAGTAATTCACTGGAGGAATCCGACTGAAGGAGAAATCCGGAAGGAGTTCGGCTCCTAGAGGAATCCAACTGAAGGAGAAATTCCGAAAGAGTTCGGCTCCCGGAGGTATCCGACTGAAAGAGAAGTTCGGAAGGAGTTCGACTTCCAGAGGAATCCGACTGAAGGAGAAGTTCGGAAGAAGTTCGGCTCCTGTAGAAATCCGACTGAAGGAGAAGTCCAGAAGAAGTTCGGCTCCTAGAGGTATCCGACTGAAGGAGAAGTCCGGAAGGAGTTCGGCTCTCGAAAGAGTTCAGTCGTTGAAAGAGTTCGGCTAGAGTCCGACCACTAAAAGAGTTCAGCTGGAGTTCGACCGCTGGAGGAGCTCGACTGGAATTCGACCGCTGGAGGAGTTCGGCTGAGGTCCGACCGCTGGAGGAAGAATTTTCGATCGAAGTTCTTCCATGATTACCAGTTACATTAGGCTAAGCATTATACTGAACTTCAGTGAGAGCGAAATTTATCTCCAATAATAGTCCCCTCACTCTCGAGTTCGAAATTCGAATAAAGAAAGTACAAAAAAGATGACTGTCGAAGTCCTTTTTCGGACTCTGCATCCGTTCAGGTTGAAGCTGGGGGAGATCTTATCTCCAGCCAAGGTTGAAGGAGATCTTATCTCCAGCTGATATTGAAGTTGAAGCTCGGAGGAGATCTTATCTCCAATCAAGGTTGAAGAAGATCTTATCTCCTGTTGACGTTGAAGCTCGGGAGAGATCTTATCTTCAGTTGAGGTTGAAGGAGATCTCATCTCCTGTTGAGGTTAACGTTAAAGCTCGAGAAAGATCTTATCTCCAATCGAGATTAAAAGAGATCTTATCTCCTATTGAAAGTTGGAGCTCGAGGAAGATCTTATCTCCAGCCGAGGTTGAAGGGGATCTTATCTCCTGTTGACGTTGAAGCTCGAAAGAGATCTTATCTCCAGCCGAGTCGGAGCCTCTCTTCTTACCTCGTCTAAAATGAACGAGGCCTTCGACTTTTCTCACGTTAGGACGAGGTTCTTCTCCTATTCCTAACGGGCTATAGGGATACATAAGGACCATTGTCAGGGCCTCTTTCCTCATCTCGTCTAAAACGAACGAGGCCTTCGACTTTGCTTATGTTAGGACGAGGTTCTCCTCCTGTTTCAAACGGGCTGTAGGGACACATAAGAGCCGTTGTCAGGACTTCTCCTCTCATCTCATCTAAAATGAACGAGGCCTTCGACTTTGCTCACGTTAGGACGAGGTTCTCCTCCTGTTCCTAACGGACTGTAGGGACACATAAGGATCGTTGTCAGAACCTCTTCCCTCATCTCATCTAAAATGAATGAGGCCTTCGACTTTGCTCACATTAGGACGAGGTTCTCCTCCTGTTCCTAACAAACTGTAGGGGGCACATAAGGACCATTGTCAGGGCCTCTCCCCTCATCTCGTCTAAAATGAACGAGGCCTTCGATTTTGCTCACGTTAAGACGAGGTTCTCCTCCTATTCCTAACGGACTGTAGGGGCACATAAGAGCCATTGTCAGGGCCTCTCCTCTCATCTCGTCTAAAATAAACGAGGCCTTCGACTTTGCTCACATTAGGACGAGGTTCTCCTCCTATTTTTTAATGGACTGTAGGGGCACATAAGGGCCATTGTCAGGATCTCTCCCCTCATCTCGTCTAAAACGAACGAGATCTTCGACTTTGCTCACGTTAGGACGAGGTTCTCCTCCTGTTCCTAACGGACTGTAGAGACATATAAGGATCATTGTCAGGGCCTCTTCCCTCATCTCGTCTAAAACGAACAAGGCCTTCGACTTTGCTCACGTTAGGACGAGGTTCTCCTCATATTCTTAACGAGCTGTAGGAATGCATAAGAGCCGTTGTCAGGACCTCTTCCCTCATCTCATCTAAAATGAACGAGACCTTCGACTTTGCTCACGTTAAGATGAGGTTCTCCTCCTGTTCTTAACAGACTGTAGGAGCACATAAGGGCCGTTGTCAGGGCCTCTCTTCTCATCTCGTCTAAAATGAATGAGGCCTTCCCAATTCGGGGTAAGCTTTCCTTGGCTCTGAGGCTGAGAGATGGCGGCTCGCCAAAACACTAAGTTCCCCAGAGATAGTATTGATGATGCCAAGAGGTGGCCGATCTCCTTATTGTTTCTTCCTCCTTGGTGGTTCTGGCTGCAGTAGTGCCCTCGATCGATCTTCACTTGCTTCAGATCGATGTCTAAGAAATCGACCTCACCGTCCTCTCCTGATGAGCTCCTCGATCTCGTCTTGGAGCTGAATGCATTCTTCAGTATCGTGATCGTGATCACGATGATAAAGACAGTATTTATTAGGATTGCGCTTGCCGGGATGAGTGCGCATTCTTTCAGGCCTCGACAGTTGCTCCTTGATCTCCATCAAAACTTACGTTTTTGGAGCATTAAGGGGGGCGTAGTTATGAAACCCTTCTAGGGGGAGAACTTCTTCGCGCCCTTCCGTCGGAGCTTCTTTGACGACAAGCTCGAGGAATTCGAACTCGCTTGCATTCGGAGGGAGTTCGTGAGTGCGGCCGAACTTCATTTGGCCCTCCATCAGCCGTGGGTTTACTAGACTCGCTCGTCTACCGCTCTCCTGTGGCTTCCTCATCTTTCAATTTGAAGGCTTCTTCCGCTCGGACATATCCTTCAATCTGAGCTAGCAAATCGATAAAATTCCTGGGGTACTTCTTCTTCAGGAAGAATAGCAAATCATTCTTCTGAAGACCGCCCTTGAGTGCGGTCATTGCAATAGACTGGTCCAAGTTCCGGACCTCCAATGCAGCAGCATTAAATCGGATGACATAAGTTCGGATAAATTCTTCCTCCTTTTGCTTGATATTCATCATGAAATTCGAACCACGGCGGGAACGTCGGCTACTAACAAAGTAAGCCGCAAACTGATGGCTCATCTGATCAAAGAAGAAGATCATACCCGACTTCAACGTCGAGTACTAGTTTCTTGCTGCTCTCTTTAAAATAGACAGAAAAGCTCGGCATAAGATAGCGTCTGATGCACCATGAAGCAACATCATAGTCCGAAAGGCCTCCAGATGATCGACCAGATCAGAGGTTCCATCATAGCTTTCAAATTAGAGAAGCTTGAAGTTCGGCGGAACGAGCTTTTGCATAATTCGAAGAAAGAAAAGGAGGATCGGTGCGGACGTCGTCATGGTGAGCTGGGGCGACATGGCAGAGTTCCTCAATCTGCCGATCCATCTTCTGCATTTTCTGATCGAGGACGTCATCTCGATCGCAGATCTTGGAAGGCTTCCGACTGTAGATGGGGAAGGTTTCTTCCGGAGAAGAATCATAATCCGAACAAGAATCCTCTGCTCTTTATTTTTTCTTCCCAGGGACGACGGCTATGCTGGCCTAAGTGCTCTTCCTTGGGATCGATTCCTAACATCTCGATGGCAGATTTCCTGGCAAAATCACCGCCGAGGACTGCTGCATGGCCTACACCATCTCGATGAGGCCCTGAGCCCGCTGCATCAGTAGGTTAAACTACTCCGGATCTACCGTGGCCGTCGGTGGAGGAGGAGGTTGAAGCACCGACGTTGGAGCAAAAACAGACGGGTCTGGCTCGGATCTGATGGCAGAAGCAGTAGATCTCCGAATAATCACCTTCTTTGAAGGCATTTCTTAGGATTGAGGAAAAAGATGGAGATGGACCTTGGAGAAGAAGATCCATAGGATTGGTTGAGCACTCCTTTAAGAACAAGAGTACCTCAGGAACAGAGGGCCCTTCCTCTAGCGCCAATCCTATTGGTGCAAAATCTGATTGACGCCGCCGGATCGAGCTGATTGAGAAACAATGGATCGCCGCCGATGACCTGCAAAACAAAATCCTATCCGGAGTCGGTGGTGGTGGCTCCGGCAGGACCCTCCGACGATCAAATCAGCTCTTCTGACCAACAAAAATAGAGTGCTCAGAAAAAAGTTCCGCAAAATTTTAGAAAAGAGAAGAGAGCTTAAAAAAACGTATCTAGAAGATCTTCTTTTATGGATGGAGCCTATAGCGGATTAATAGTGATAGCCATACCGTCCGATAGTGGACCGCTCGGGACCGCGTGGGATTTGGTACGGAGAGGGAGAGGTGTCACCTGTAGCAGACTGATAGTGACAACCATAACCATCCAATAGTGGGCCGCTCGGGGCTGCATGAAGTTTACTATGGAGAGAGAGGTGTCGCCTGATTGATGTGCCCGTTCGTCAAGATTTAATAATTGAAGTTTGGAGAAAACAAGCATTGGTTGGTGAAGAACTTTGACATATATCAATTTCAGAGGAGTTCAAACTCCTAAAGAAAATATGACTATAGGAGATCATCCGGATGAAATGCTAGCTGAAATCTGAAAGTAATCCGTTGGAGGAATCCGACTGAAAGAGAAGTCCGAAAGGAGTTCGGCTCCCGAAGAAATTCGACCGAAGGAGAAGTCCGGCTGGGATTCGGCTGTTGGAGGAGTTCGGCTGGAGTTCGATCGTTGGAGAAAGAATTTTCGATCAAAGCTCTTCCATGATTATCAGTTGTATTAAGCTATGTATCATACTGGACTTCGGCAGAAGTGGAATTTATCTCCAACAAATATTATGATAGAAAATGTAAATTATAGAATCTAAAAATTTTAAGAAAAAAAAATAAACTCAGTTCAATATTATTTCAACAAAGATAAAATTAAAAAAAAAAAAAAGAAACACAAACTTAGATGAATCAGTGTAGTTTGATCGTTATAAGCGCCATCCTACATATGGGAGAGGGGGGGTTTGAATGACAGAATAGCAAGCCAGGAAACTTTGAATCAAGCAAGAGTGGAATTTTGCATTATTAGCTGTTTTCAAATGCTTTTCTGTCATTCTGCAAATATACAGTTCAAGATCATCTGTTATTCTGGGTATGGGCAAACCCCATCTAGAGTTTAGTTCATCTTATTTCCCACAAACATCCTAGTTTATCATGATATGCATACACACGCACATATGTATGTACATATGTATATATGTATGTGTGTGTACATATTTATGTGAATGGATGCACTGCATGCATGTGCGCATGCATGTATATAGGGCATATCCCTTCAAGGCTTTCTTTCATCTTATTCCACATAAAACATTCTAGATTCATCACATGCTGATGACTATAAATCATTTGAGATCATTTTCAATCTCAAAAAACTGTATCCCTCCCTAGGTTTGCTTATCTACTTTCTAGCATCTATTCTTGTTCGCAGAAAGATTATCAAGGTATGATACATACAAGATATAAAATGTGCTAACAACTAAGGAATACCACAATTTACGGAAAATACATCACGTTAAATCATGTCAATGCATAAAACAGTAATATTATACTGCAATAAAGTTGTAATGTCCATAGCCGAACATAGTAGCTATTCCATGTGCAGTAGAAAATAACGGGTGACCTATATATCAATGATAATGGCATGCATAAAACGTCACTATTGCTCTATAAATCAAGATACAATAACTAAAAACTTAAGAAAGAGCAAAAGATTAGTACAACATTAACGGTAACAAAAGAGAGGACCCAGTGATGTAGAATTACTAACCTAGTCATGTATGAGTCATCTGTAGTATTGATCACGACCTTATCACCAGCTTCAACAAATGGAGGTACCTAGGAATTTCAATAGCACATAAGAAAACCACAAAAAGATAACTTCAACAACCTTTTCACAACCGCATGAATAAAAATATTTGCTGCTCTACACCTACCATCAAATATTCAACACAAAAACAAATTACATTTAAACTGAAAGAAACAATGATATAATACATGATGAAATTTATTTAGTATTCGGTAAATGAAGATAAAGTGATAACAAACTTTGGAAACCTAAATGTTAACCCTGCCACCATACCCATAATGTACATAGGAAATCTGCAGACATGAAGGAAGAAGTGTTGAATAAATATAAATATCTCATAATCCACCAATGGGCAATAGCCTAGTTACATGCTAACAGCTACAACCCTGACCATGCATCATATGTAGGACTATGGTACTTCTAAATATTTCATACAAGGTGTGTAACTAATTGTAAATCCCCAACCCATAATATGAATACTAGAAAAAGAAAGAAGAATTTTTTTAGATACTTCACAACTAATTGTAAGAATGCAAAGTGGTAGCTCATCGCTGGTCAAACAACTTGGCAAAGTGACGATGTATTTTGATGCCACCATTTAGGTCATAAGAGATGCTATGATTTACCAATGCTTAGCATGCATTGGCATTATATTGTTCTAAGCACTGGCATGCAGCTAGCGCCATGCTATTGTCATCCGACAGTTTGTCCCGACCGGCAAAGGCAACATTTTGACCCATGATAAAGACTTTAGTCTTCCCATTTTATAAGCCACTGGCAAAGGATCCAGCGGCCCTTGTGATTGTGTTTGCCACAAGTCTTGCAACCATGGTTGGCCGTAGCATCCCGAACCATCCGATTCAGGACATAGCGAATGAACTGATGCACTACAAAGATGGTTTGCCCTGTCGGCTTGGAAAATAGGTCAAACCACTCAGGTCGATCCTAAACCAAGCAGTTCAGACCTGAACTAAGGTGAACCAAGTGGTTCGTCTTAATTTGGACATTTTGAGCGAATTTTGAGCAGCTTCAGGGCTTCAATAATTGAGGGGAGGCTGAGAAGGCCTCGCATGCCATCCCAACATTTCCCTCTCCCTTTTTTTGTTTACTTGCACAAGAAAAGAAAAAAAGGCTGATTTTTATAGATCTCAGCCCAGATCAATACTAGAAATTGTTAAGTGCACCCTCCATCATTCTTCCTACTCCTTTTGCTTTTTAATGCCGAAAATCAACAAAAAATTAAGAAAGGGAAGATCGTGCCAAAATCTTGGATTTTAATATAATTTCATGGTATGTTGTATATCTCCAAACAATTGATGCGATATAGTTGAAGACGTAATTTTTCATTAACCAAAAGATCTACGGATGATCTAGTTTGTCAACTTGTGTAAATCATCGAAAATATCAAAATGACATAATATTAAGTGTCTTCTCCAAAAACAAAAATTTTTAGAGAAGGCTCTTACACCTTTGGTGACAAGCCAGCTGTCGTAAGCAAAACCTACATAATTCCAAATATTTTGAGACATCAACTATAGCTGCTCCTTCGATCTTTTGTGATCGATGGTGTTTGATATAAAATTTTCTTAAATGATGGTTGCACTACGGTGGGTCATCGAGGAGCTTTAAGCAGCTAGTGATTCAAATCCTCTCATTGATGGTTTCCTCCAGTGATTGTGAGCGCAATTAGTCTACCTTCTCCCTCATCCATGACAAATAAAGGAACCATCTCACATAGAAGCATCTGAATAATCTTGTATACATCCATTACAATCCGCATCTAAGATTAAAGTGCAGTGAAGAGGAACCGGAGTTAAAGTACAATGATGCAATTCATGATGACTTTGTGTATGATGACGAGTTCTAATGATTGGTTAGCTTGAGGGTAGCAATAGCTAGAACTAGATGAACTAAGATCGCCTCTTCGACCGGCTAGTTTTGTATCAAAGGAAGCTAGACTAGTTGCAAAACAGTGGGTAGAGTAACACATGTCAATGTCATACTTACATCTAGCTAACTAGCCACATGAGCCCCAAAGGGGGGAGGCCATCGTCACAAGGCTCCATGTTTGAGACATCCTCACAATGAATTGATCAAAAAATGCTGAGAATAGACAATCATGGCCCAATCTAGCTAGGGTGGAGGGCACATTGGATCCTCCCAACAAAGCCAAAAATCGAGGGGCATCCAAGGAAAGAAGATAGCTACTCAGGTTAGCAAGAAAGAGAAAGGAAAAGTAGCTGCACATCCATTAGAGAGAGTCAAGGTGGTGCATGTTCACTCATATTCCGAGACCAAATTATCCCATGATAGCAATGTGATGACAGCTCGAGCGATGATACATCTAGTGGCTAAGATGATACAATGTTTGACTTGTAGTCCCAGGATTGTTTTCGACTCATCAGTGAGTCCCAATTCACTCATGCCACATAGTATAGGGACCACAGTGCACAACCTTGTAGAGCCCATGAGGATACTATTGCATACAAGATGGACCCCTCAACATGGTTCGGGACATGACGCTATTGCTACAAATGACCTCGCACATAAGGTCCCTGAATGTATCTGGATCCAAGTGATACATCAAATCCTATTCCACACAGACAAGCTATGACCCATATGGATATGGTTCATTTAAGGTATTATATTTGAGTCAGTACCATCTTTCACAAACTCAAGTATGGTCGAATTTCACCATCGAGATCTTTGAATGTCCAGTCCAATATCAGAAAAATGACTCCTCTCAGGATAACGATCCAATGGACATAGATTATGGAAGGATATAGCAAGATTATGCCATAATGCTCTTGGGGTCTTGATCTATCATGTCAAGCATAGACCATGATCGCGATCCCAACATCTACGAGGGAGATGGACACTCTACAAGATTTTATTTCTATGTATTTTGTACTTTAAATATGGTAAATCAACTCCATTTGTTGTATTGTATGTATATTTACTTATAGATACATTAACCAATCTACTTCAATTCCATTTCATGGTAAAAATGACATCAAAATAAGGATAAAATTATAAATTAGATAACCATAATTACCAAAATTATAAGTGGAAACAAAAAAAATAGAAAACAAAAAATTAAAAAAAAAATTAACAAATGGTGTACTAATTAGCTGACCAATATGCCAGCTAATACCATGTGTCGATACAGTACCAAACCAATACCTTACCAGTGGTTGATAGGTGTAGGTCTCGATACCAATGACCGACTAGTACAGTACCAATTCGGTGAACATTGGTTGCAACTCCAAGTGATTCCTAGCTATATGCATCAATAGGATACATGATGGGCACACTCAAAACTTCAATCTTCCTCTGGAATCATTGCTTCCTAAAATTATCAAATTTTTGACAACTTTAGTCAATTTCAACCAAAGACCTCATGTTTCAATCCAATTAGTAGTTTGAACAATCAAAGTCGATAGATAAAAGGTTAAAAGTTATTTTTTTGAAGTTCTCTCTCTCTCTCTCTCTCTCTCTCTCTCTCTCTCTCTCTCTCTCTCTATCTATCTAT
Source organism: Cocos nucifera (assembly GCA_006176705.1). Taxonomy (NCBI): domain Eukaryota; kingdom Viridiplantae; phylum Streptophyta; class Magnoliopsida; order Arecales; family Arecaceae; genus Cocos; species Cocos nucifera. The sequence continues at coordinate 1,193,164 of QRFJ01000163.1, read as the reverse complement.
CTATCTATCTATCTATCTATCTATCTTGCCCGCTTGCCATCATGCATGACCTCCTCAATGCACATGGTGGCCATGGGCTCCACTAGAGCCACCACCACCATCATCTCCAAGACTAGTTGCCTTTGGTAAGAAGCCAAACCCCCTCTCCTCCCACCATCTCTCTCTAAATTTAGGACAAAAATCTAGACTGAGTGAATCAGCATATGATCGACATTGGCATGCATACTGAGTAACGATACGATACTATACTATACCAACCTCATACCTTACCAGAACAAGTCACGGTACCAAATTTGCAACCCTTGGAAAAAATGTTCTATCTTTTCAAGATGAATGCACATATTTGGTGTCTAAATATTCATCAAATAATATTTATAAAATCATGTATACTCTATATCTATAACTAGCAATATGTCTCACTCATGGCCTACCATCACCTATATGGTAGTGCAAATCATCTCCATTATAAAAGTTGCAAGCAAGGTTTGCTATACCAGACATTACTAACAATCGGCACACCGAACCTTACCATACTGCATACCAAGACTGTATAGGATGGTATTAATACAACATCCAATGCTAAGTTCCAGTACCAAGATGGCAAACCTTGGTTGCAAACTTCCAGCTCTCATAATTTTTGTCTTTGTTGATTAGAACTCATGAAGTTGTTTGGTTTAGTTATATTGTTCCAGCATAAAGCTTGGACTAGAATTCAAGCTTTTTTTGGCAGGTGGAGGGAGGAGAGTTAAAAGTTCAAGCAATTCTCACACTTATATAAACTAACAAAGCCAGTTCATCTGAAGTTCCTTGTCAATCTGCAGTGATGGATCTTCATCTTCCATATTATTGCAAGTTAAATTAATTCCGGTGATATAAGTTGCCATGTAGCATTAGTGAATTGGAGGATTCTCCATACAGAGCAATCTTGATCGTAGTCCCAAATCCCAATAACTTCCTAGCTATTATTTTATACATATAAATAAGAGGACCATATCAACATAGAAGCATATGCTTAATGGACAGGCAGCTCAAGTAAAATAGAAAAGTAAAATGATCCACTTACATGCACAGTGAGCCCATTATCTAGTACAACTCTTTTATACCTGCATTGCAAGAAAGGTGCAGTCAAGAAATCCCACAATGGTCAGAAAAACTTCCACCAAGTGAAAGAAATGTGTCAACAATTCACATACTATGATTTATTATTTCACATACTAATGTGAAATACTTCAACAACAAGGCTTATAACTTACTGAGGGGCAGCCGTTAGCCCTTTGGTATAAGGCTGTGCTTCAGCTACAGTACATGTTACACGTTGAGGAACCGATGCAGACATTGGTTTACCATCATAGTACTGTAATGTCACTGTCATGTCATCTGTTCACCATGATGAACAGAGCTTCAGCCTCAAAAGTGCTATAAATTATGCCATTGAATGAAACTTATATCACATGGAAAAGATTGTAAACACTTCTTCATATAAACAGCTTGTATATTTGCTAACAAAAAATTTGATAAATAATGGAAACCTATATATATGGACTTCTAGAAGTAAACTGGTTGAAACAGTTCTGTTAAATGATAGAAAATTATGAGTTTTATGAGAAGAAAAAGTAAAGAGCAAAGTCATAGTTTAAAGCTTCTGTTTTTAGCAAGAAATAAATCATAGACAAAGATAAAATGAAACGAGCCATCTCAAGATTTACAGCTGATTCTGAAGGTAAATCTTTCTTCATGGGATATATTGACTGAAATATGGGAGATACTATGAAAAAGGAAATGGGTTTAAACAGCATCCTCCAGCTCTTTATATTATACTTATGTATCACCAAATTCTCATAGCTGGATGCTTAAGGAGTGTTGCATCCCCATAACTGGATGTTGAAGGCATGGAATGCCGTACCGGGCCGAACCGCCTGGCACACTCCGTATCAAGCCAGACCGGCGGGGAACCGGTCCGGTTCGGCCTTTTTTTCCGATAAACCCCCCGAACCACACTGAACCGCTTGGTTCGATACGGTACGGGCTGGTATCAGGCAGTTTGGTCCGGTACGAGGTGGTACGGTACCGGTATAGGGTGGTACGTACCGGTACGGTATAGTTTTCTTTTTTTTGGCTGTTGGATGAGATTTTTTAATTTTTTTATTCACGGTATGGTACGGTACGGTATGGTACAATATACTACCGTACTGACTGGCAATCGGTACGGATTGTGGTATCGAGTCCGCGAATCTTGATTGAAGGAGTGCTACTTGATGACATAAGGTATACATGAGCTTACTGAATTGTTGTGGGATAAAAGTTGACAATGTTATGACAATCATATAGCAAGATGATGAAGTATTGCCAATTGTGCTTGATAACACAAACTTATCATTTTTCAATAATCAAAACACAGAGACCAAATCAGAAACCTAACTGGTAAGGTTCAGATTTTGTCAGATTCAACGTAATATCCAAGTCAAATTTATGTATTATATAATAGTGTATAAAAACCAGTACCATGTTATATATCATTTTCATTTCATCTCAGAATCTTTTAAAACTTTAAATGGATCTAGGGCAACACAGAGATCTCAACTGTTGTCCAAAGTTTTAACTTCAAGTTTGCAGGCTATCATTTCAAGCTTATTGACAAAATATCTACCCGCACGTACTAACATCACAGAATTACTAGATGCTTTTAACTCACATGAAAAGATAATGTCATTTCATATATCGTTTAAACTGTGCAAATATGTTAACCGTACATTCATACTCCCTGATTAATTATGTCATCTACAATTAGGAATTCTATTATGTTGTACCGACACATCACACAAACCATGGAATGCAAAAAACAGATCCATAATAGCAACCACGTGGTAGCAACTTTCTTTCTGATCAAAGGAGGTAAATTGTTCTGTTTGTTTCCAGTGCATCTTCCTTGCTTTATAAATAGATAAAAAAGATATCTCGTTGTGTTGCTTCATCTGCCTATTGTAAACATATGTTATCTGGTATCAATATTATGTTTATCAGGCCCACATCATAATGCTAGAGTTGATGCCCTAATGTCATAGTGCTAGAGTTGATGCCCTAATGAAAATGGTTTTGTATGTGAGAGATTTTCTGTTGTAGCATATAAAAGTGCGCTGTAACAGAGAGTTTATTTCTAACACTTTGTTGTTTATCATATAAAATAAGGTTTTAAATACCATTGGAAGGGCCATCCCAGCATAGAATGGGATGCCCCATGTCCCAACGCTTGGGATGGCAAATGTCTCATCCCATCCTACTCCATTTCCTGACTCATTCCGTCCCGACACTCGGGACAGTAGGATGCCCAGCTGTTCCATGGGTACTTAAAACCTTGATATAAAAATAAAAGTATACTTCATGAGATAGTTTATTTCTTTATCCATGTGTTTTGGGTTTGACTAGATATTAGAATGAGATGCTTGACGTGGTATAAAGTACCTAAGATCCATAGGACATATTTCAAAAGAAAAAAATATTGTTAAGTGCAAATATGGGAGAGCAAAAGCTCCAGCTCCTCTATAAGATCTGACAGCTAAGAGTAAGTTTGAGAAAGGCACTCAAATGGCTGCTCGGTATAAACGACAATAAAATGATGATGATTGTTCCAAATTCAGAGACTCCACACCGACACATAGCTATATTGTTACACATAAGCAGGCTGGCTTGAGAAAGGATCAGACTAAAACAACAATATAAAGATAGCATGTCCTCATATATGATAACTATATATCCCCAAAACTGAAGGACCACATATAATTTAAGTCATTAGCAATTTTGATAGCCAGGCTGTGTTTCCAAGAAAAGATATTACCTCAGTGACCCAGTGGTCTATTGGATTTTCATGATTTTCACTAAGCACATCAACTATCAATTACAAGAGAACATCTAGATTAAACTTAGAAGATTGGTTAGATTACAAACTTCAGCACTACAGATAATATCAGAGCATGGACCAAGTGCCAGTCAGCATATAAGATACAGCATGATACATATGTGCTAGTCCCTTACAAGCTCCAGCATTGGCACAAATATCAGTTGAATGTCATTACTTGGCATACTGCCATGCCAAAGCCCACCAAGCATAAACATAGCACATCCTGCTACATACAATGCTAGTGCCAGAAAATGAAGCAATACTTCAATTATTGTGTTAAATAACTTTTCACAAAACAATTCTAGAAGGAAAGAAAAAGTAAATTTTTTATGGAAGTTTTTCATAGAGGTTGAATTTCTCTAGCGTATATTATCAAATTACAAGACCTGATGATAACAATACATATTGATAATGAGTGAGGCAACCAATGCAGTATACTTTCCAATGACCAAAATGAGATACTGTTACAGTGGAAGGACTTAAATGCCAATTTTAAATTGTCATGTGGATAGATTATCACATAACATTTCTGATAATTTTTTTTTTTTGGATCCAAGGAGTAAATTGTAGAACCATTTTCCCTTATCAGAGTTTAGGCACAAGTCCTCAGACAAGAACTACCTACCTTTTCATTGGATCATATATTGCTACTTGTAGCAAATTGGACCATATTTGGTGCACATCTGTATGATATATGAACCACAGAAAGTTGTTAATTGGACATATGTCACACAATTAGGCATTATAGGAGTGTAATATTATGGAATACAACAACAACCATCTGCTGCAGTACATGAATGACAAGATCAACTTGATTTTGATTCAAAGCTGGTTTCAATGTGCAGCAGAATTTGCAATAATATGTACAAGTATTACCTTTCAGATAACCAGCAGCCTTGCCAAACAATTCTTTGGGCACTTCCAGTTGTTCAAATGTGCTGGGCCTGATAAAACAAGAAAGTACAGTTAAATTCAGCCTAACATTTCTGCACATAAATAACATTAAGGATAATTATATTAATAAACTGTGATAAGTTTAAAGAAATGCTACTGAGATTACTCACTCCATCAATGCTACAGAGTCACCTTCCTGGTACAGATATGTGAATGACTTCTCCTCAACAAAAACCCCTGTATGACATGGAAAAAGGTTGGGTAACCCTATTATCCTTTGCATCATGGATTTTTCTTTCATTTTTCTTTAAACCTCTTCCAAAACATAAACAATTTTTCAAAAAACATGAATATTAAATTCATTCGGTCTTCTGGATATCAATAAGTAGTCCTAAAAACCACTAGCGCAGCCTAACAATAAGCACATGAAAGCTAGTTTATACAAACTTGTAAAAGGGCGAGCTCCAACTGAAGCAGCCAACAAATTTGGAATACCCTTGAAATGGAACAATCCTAAACATCATAACAGTTAGAATATTTGAAGGTTCCAGTTCTGAGGTTTTTCTTCCCTTTTTCCCCTCAATGAAGTTATCTATGACTCTTCGATCAAGGATTTAATTATGGTACCGAGGCTCATCCGATCATGCCAGTGTAGGGTCAGGTAGATATATTATGGGGATAGTATGGGGCCAGGACAGACAGGAACAACCATTAAAGAAAAGAACAAAGACAAAAAATTAAAGAAATTAGTGTCCTGAGATGCCAAGTTGTTCCAAATGTCAAGATAGAATTGCCCCCATTCTAACCAGGATGGATCTAGAGAAGCCAATCTGGAGAGACCCAAGGTCTTGAATGCATCCCAGAACCAGGTCATTCTCCTATCTAGTACATTACTGCCAAGAGTGACCATGTCCTTAGACTGTGTTTAGATGCTCAATATCTTGTTATGGTTTGGATGGTATTTATCTTGTTTTTGTTCAATATCTATAAACATCTAGTCTAAGATGAAAGGAATTTAGTTGATAATTATGGTCTAGTTAGCAGTTGTAAACCACTTAATTTCTAGTGAATACAGTGGAACTCATTGTAATTGAATTATGAATTATTTATTCAACATACGGTAAACAGCTCAAGATTCTGTAAGTACCATTAAGTAGATAGAACATCAAGAGTATGTAACCTCAACATCCACCACCAAGTAGATAGAACATTAACATGAGTATTTAACTAGCATTTAGATGGTATATTGGAGATCTAGTGTTCTGAAGAAGATTATAGTCTCCTTGGTACATACTCTCAATAGCCTCATCAGTACGAAACCTTTCGGTTACTTTGTTCCCATTATCAACATCCCGAAGTTCCACCTGTCACAGCTAGTAAAATGAGGTTATAGGTCCAGTTGATTTAAAACCGTTTAACTAATTCATAAAAATATGTGTGATTGGGTTTACAAGGTCAAACAAATTTCATGCTGAGAATGATGAAATAATTTACACCAACTTCCCATGATATGTCAATTTACAGAAGTAAATATTGGTCAACAATTTTACCATGTGATGCAATAACTTCTCAAGATTCTACATATCTCGACCTTCAAAGCATCAATTATTACAAAAAACCAACTCACTCTTCAATATATACTAGGGCTGTGAGGGTTAAGTCTACCTTGTCAGCCCAAAGCCAGTGCCAAAGTTTGAGAATGAAGTCGTGCTGCCTGATGAACCAAATTAGCTCCTTTGGCTTTGCCATATAAAAGCAAAATAATAACTGTCCCAGAACTTTATCATCCCTTATCATGTTTGATCTACTTGCATTAGTAATTACTTACAATTCATCTTCATAGCCAGTCAGACACTCACCAGATACCAACCCTTGTCAATAGCATGAATGCTGAAAGGCATGTTGAATGTAGAAATATCTCGCTTAAAGCAAATTAAAAAATCAAATGGAACTACAATACGCATGTTGGACAAGTATCAGTGGCCTATGATTATCTTTTATACGATGACAAAGAAAATCATCCCAGGTGATAAAACTTAGTTGGAAGAATACTCTTAAACAATTCTTTGATTACACTTATTCACAAAACCTTCATTTGCCTCAAACAGTCAAGTCAAGTCATTAAAACTCACTATGAAGTCCAAGTGTTATGTAGGAAAGGATAGTAAGATTTGAATAATGGAAAGATACATCATCACTAGCATATAATTGATATAATAAATAACGTTCCTATAATATGGATGAATTACCTGAAGGATATTTAGGAACCAGGTCTTGATACCATTTACCAAATGCTCAATTTAAGCACAAAAATAAAAAAGAAACAAGTACATGAAATTTAAAAATATATATAACTATGAGCACATCAACTAGATTAAACAACAAAGAGAACAGATATTAGATACAGAAAGGCAATTGGCTAAGAAATTATTGCATCACTAAGCAAAAAAAAAACAACAACTAAATGACTTCAGAAAATTATGAAAACTACATGCACTAGAGTAACATCAGCATTTAAATAGATTGCACAGCAAATACTGAATAAATGGAATACTTGTTGTAGCGCATCAACTTTTAAACATGATGAAGTAAACGGATGATGGCTAACCTGTATGGTGGCTCCTCCCCTTCCATGCTGTGTGTGTTGTGCTTTAAGTACCTATACAAGTCAAAATAAACCAAAATGGAGGCAACAATCAATTGCAAAAGAAACAAATGAAACAGCTCTTACGAATTTATGATTGCACAAACCTAAACTTTGATGATGATACCTGATAAATACGCCCTTTATCAATGGAGTCCACCCAAACCAGTCAATAATGAACTTTATTAGTGAATTCATAACCGAAATTTTTGAAGTATGATAAAAGATGTGAATCTCATTGCAGACCTTTTCTTTGTATCACATTTCCAAGTCTCACCTACACCATGACAAGCTAATGTTACAAAGCAGTAAAGCTACAGTAAGACACATTTAACAATATACTAGTGTTTGCACGTTATGCAAGACATATTTGTATAAAAAATATATAGTCACACATTTTAAAAAAATTAAAATATATACATACAGACATTTAAAATGTTTTTATAAAAAATACATACACACGCATTAAAATATTTTTATATCTTACTAGCCATATATAAATAAATATATATACACACATTTAGAAATATACTAGCATTTGCACGTTGAGAATAACATATTAACTTCTATTTTTAATCTATGAATGTCTTTGATTATAGAAACTTAGTTCTAATAAAAAGAATTTTAGATAAGTGAAACATCTAACTAAAGAAGGCATAGAAAACTTTGATTTCGATAGAGTTCTAGAAAAATATATTATTCTGAAGAAGAGTCAGTTGGTTTTACAATTCATGACATGCCACGCTCGATTGTTTTCCGATTTTTCTAGAACTTTTCTGAATTTTGGATAGGGTAGAAAAAATACAAGAAAATAAACAGAATAGAGCGATCAATGATTTAAAAAAGAATGCGAGACAGAGACACTGACCAAGAATTCGTCAAGAATGAGAGCACTTGTCTCTGTAGTAATTATCGAGAAAACAAAAGAAACCCAAGGAAGAACTCAAGAAACGAGAAGAAAAGAGCTTCAGGAAGACGGGGAGAGAACGGAAGCATTACATCGGAACCAAGTACTTTGGCGCCTCGAGTTTGGATGGCCGCCCACGGCGCGCCGAAGGTAGCGCGGGGAAGAGACCCATCAAGTGCTCGATTTAAAGGCTCCGAGGCTCCGCGAGCGAGTGTCGTTATCGGCGAAGAGGAGGAAGGAGGAGGGCGGGGGCAGAGAAGAGCCCGCAGCAGTCGCCTCCTTGCGGTCTGCATCGGAGCGTGGGCGGCGTCCGAGCTCCAACACCCCAAGACTTGCCCTCGCCTGGTTCGGACCCCGTATGAATGCGGTGTACCCTCGGCATCGTAACTAGGAGATTGAGAGGAAGGATTGACGGTTGTGATCTTCACATTTAATTAAAGATTAGTGAAAGGAAAAGATTACCGTTAGATTTCTCCAGCCTATAAAGTTTGTTTAAGGTTGTATTCAGCATGCAGCTGCATTGCATTGCAGGTATGTTTGACCAAGCTTTAAAAAAAAAAAAATACTTATTTTTTAAAAAAATATTTATTTTAAAAAATAAGATATTTGGTTAAGTTTGATTTAAAAAATAATTTATTTTTGAATGATGGTAGAAGATAGAGAAAAAGTAGAAAATTAAAAAAAAAATTTAAAAGTAGAAATAAAAAATTAATTTTTTAAGATATAAATATTTTTATTTAAAATTATTATTTATCATAACTATCTCTGTTTATTTTCACTTAATCCTTCTATTATTCTCATGCTTCTTGGCATCCTCATTATTTTTTATATTTTAATTAAAAAAATAAAAAATTTAATTCAAATTAATCATTATAAATATTTAAAATTATTTATTTATTTAAATAATATTAATTATAAAATAAATTTATATATGCTCTTTTTCATAATTTGACAGATAAAAATATTTTTTTTGAAAGATTTGTCAGACACAAACTGCTTTTTAAATACTTATAAAAGTACTTATCAAATTATTTTATCAAACACAAACTGTTTCTCTCTCACAGTACTTTTTCTAAAATTTTATTTAAATAAAAATATTTTAAAATAAGCTAATTTTTACAGTTTTACCAAACAGGCTCATAGTTGTGGCTAGAGCTATGAGCTATAGTTGTAACTATAGCTATATTAGTCTTAAATATTTAGTAGAAACTAACTATGTCGGTAAGTTATTATATACAAAATGGCATAAAAAGATATAACCTCATTTTATTTATTTTTAATATCACTTCAAATATTTAATTTAATTAAATATAATAGATATAATAAAATTTAATTTTATTAAATTATAAAATAAATAAATTTTAAAAATAATGAAAAACAAATTATATGATATTTTTTAAGTTTGAATTAAGAATTAATGGAATGTATAGTTGTTCATAGCATAGCATGATTTTTGTAGATAACTTTTAAAGAATAGAGAAGAGAGTAGGAAGTTTAAATATTAAGTAAGTGAGTAATTTTTTAAAAAAATAAAAAATACATAGCTAGCTTTTGATTTTGAATCTTTGGATGAGAAATGTATTAATAAAAGCTAATTTATAGATCATAAGCAATCCTCACTAAATACTAAGTAGCTTAAATAAACTAAAGTTATCCCAAAAGCTATATGCTAAATACATGTCATTTGAATTTTGGAGCATTAATTTTTTTAGTTTGAGATTTTTCAATAATTTACCATTTTTTTAATGAACTTGTTTATATATATGTGTGTGTGTGTGTGTGTGTGTGACAATTAGATATGCAATCTATTTATAGATGGTGTATTTTGGGGTCATAACTATAACTATGATGATCCGATTGATTGAGATATTTTGGAATGGCTCTATAGCTCCTCATTTTCTTCCTTTTTTTTTTTTTCTTCCTTAGCTATGTATTGTTAAGCAAACAAATGGAATAGAAAGAAAAAATAGTTTTTTTAAAAAAAAAAATCTAGAAGGTGAATTTAAACATGTCACTATCAGTAATTTAGAGTTGTAAAATTTATCAATGCTCCTAATCTGTTAGATTTCTTTGTTCTCCAACATTCATCATTGATAATTTGATGCAATTTTATTAAAAAAAATTAATGCAAGAATAAAAATGAAAAAAATCATGTCATTGGTGTACTGCCTTCTTTTTTATATTGTTCTCATTTTTTATTGATTGTGGGCAAAGCAAAGATAAAGATTTGCACAGATTAATTGATCTTTTTATGAGATTTAGCATGATAGCACCATCTGACAAGGTTTCCATCTTAATATTGTATTTACTTGATTCCATTACATCTATATCAAGTGCATGATTAATTACTCTTTTATCTCTTGGCGTTGAATCTATCTATCTGATATTATTATTTCATGTCAATATACTTTTGAAATTAATGAAATCAAATGCTGGTAATTTTATTATCCGCATATAAATCTTCCAATAAGAGAATATTTTTCTTCCCTATTTCTTTGCAACCTAGGTGAGATCATATGTATTTTGATATACCTATTATTTTGCAAAACAAAGCCTCATTATAGACTATATTATTGGTTAGCACTTTTAGTTGGATTCATATTCATGTTTTATTTGATTGCAAACTTGATTCATGTCAACCTCAATCACAAGATATACTAACATGACCGCTATTTCTAATGTATTTAAAATCTAAATTTGAATATCAAAGAATAGCTATTGATAGATTCATGTAATCATAAGATATGCCTAAATGATTATGATTATGATTCTTGGTGTATTTTAGGCATAAATTGGAATTTGAATTTCAAATATCATAGTAGGTTTGATTTATGCAATTATGAGATAGGCCAATATGATTATCATTTCTACTATAATTTAAATCTAAATATACTAAAAATAATAGTTATGTTGGTATATTTTATGATTGAGACTGGTATGAATTAAGTTTGCTATTATTATTCTTATAAATTATATATATATATTTTTTATGTAAGTCAAACCCTCCATCCCAATTATTCTTAGTATGGAAACAATTATAGTAATGAGTTGACGAACAGAAATTTATCCTCTCTTATTTTTCATTCATTCATATTTTTTTTGGAACATATAAAAAGACTTCATCTAGAACTGAGGTGCGGCAAGATGTAAACTCAAATTCTTTGTACTAACTTCAAAAACTTTACCAACTTTGCTAGTTGCCCTTTTCGATGAATCAAACCCTTTTAGATAAAAATTTAATGGCCATAAAAATTAATTTCAGTTGGCACCATCCTGAAGGAAAATTCTGATTTTTCGGTCCAGGTTCGTCCAGATCTGATTAGATCAAGAGATATATTTCAAAAATTTTCTCTTGATCTCAATCAGATCTTGATATGTTTCAAATCTGATTCTTATTATTTTAATAAATAAAATAAAATAAGATAAATTAAATCAAATTTAATTTACCTGATTTGGGTAATCCTATTACTCTGTAGATGATCCTGATTGCAGCGGAAGGTTCTGGATCTAGCCACGCAAGTGCCTGGCCTCTACCAGTATCCACTCGGGTTGGATCTAGAGATCCTCTTCTTCTCTATCACGTCTCCAAAAATCAGATCTGGATCTGATCTGGAGGATCTTCAAAACTCTTTTGAAGATCTGCAGTCGTCCTTTTGCAGCAGCGCAGCCTTCTTAGCTTTTGATCGCCTTTCCTTGATCTGGAATCGCACCAACCAAAATCCAAAACTCTTTTGGACGTGGAGAGGCAAGGGGAGAAGAGACTTTGGCATGGAGGAAGGAGGGGAGAGGCAGCCTTGGGGCGTGGGGTTTCTCAATTGAATTGCATTTTTAATTAGGGTTGGGCGCAGGGTCTTATTTATAGACCTCTTGTGATCCAACTCCTCTTCCTCCCAACCAATCACAACCCTTTGTGAAATCAGATCTAAATCTGATTGGTTGGAATAGAGTCCCCTGGATTCCTCCTTAGAGGGTGCCTAAGACCAGTCAAACTGGTTGGTTCTTAGTAGAACTCTAATTGGAATCCAAAAAGGGAGATGGAGTCCTTGTCCAACAAGGACTCCTAGGCGCCTCCAACTTGGGCACACGCCACCCTAGGGTGGCGTGCGCCCTTCTCCTTGCCAGGTTCTGGCAGGGGGACAGGCCCCCACCAGCTCTCCAATAGGTGCATGACATGTGGTCAAAAGTCAAAGTGTCAATGGTCAACATTTGACCAGTCAAAGGTAGACTTTTGACCAAAGTCAAAGAACAAGAAATGGCAGGTGACCAAAAATGGCAGGTAATGTCTTACAAAATAAGACAACCTTTTCTGACTTGGACAACCTCCAGTCAGACCATATGAAGGCCTCTGATTGAGCACAAACTCCTTTGGCTCAGTCAGGACAACTTATTTATGATAGTAAAAGAAGAACGTTAGGTTCAATCGAGTGCTAGCACGATTTCCTTGAACCTAATTGAATCTCATTCAGATCAATTGAACTAGATCAGTTCAATTGATGATCACCAGATTCAAACCCTTGTTTGTGTGACCCAGTTAGGTTCAGTTCTGTATGGTAATGGGATATGTCATGATCTCTATCATCGACATCATCGAAACTCCTTTCGATGGATCAGAACTCTTCTGATTCGAACAGCTAGAATGATCGATCATCTAAATCATTCTAATTGCTCCCAAAATCCACCAGTGACACCTAGCAGTATATGGTGGCAACCCATCAGAGCTGAATGCGAACCTCTTGGTGCAGCTACCTGTGTGATTAAGTTCTTCTATCTTGAGCCCCGATCAGATTAGGGTTAAGGTGAACTCGTCAAACCCTAGTCTCTGTCATATGATGTAATCATTCGATTCGAGTCCAATGTGAAAATCTAAATAGAAACTCTTTCTATTATTTCACTCTACCATGGCCATGGACTTCTGGACTTGATTCTCATGATCATCATAGGGCTGCTCCTCTACCACCGAGGTAGATAGATTCCATCTTGATGCAATCCAGTTCCTACAATGAACATGCTATAGCCAACATACACCTCAGGGTTCCATATGGCTAGGAGACCGAGTAATGGTGTAGTCAAACTATAACACCCTCAAGGTGAACTGCCGATGCATCTCAGGTCAAAGAACCAGACACACTACTGCAGCATCGAGTCAGTCATTGACGAGAAGGTAGACTTCCCTAATGACTACTCGAGGTGGTCACGCTCAGTGCCCTCGTTCTCTAACGAGTACCTGTACTCTCGCTCCGGTGTCTCCACACCGTAGACTCAAGACTCATCTACTAAAGAGAAGCGATTGTACACCAACCTTCCGGATCAATCACCATCCTCGTGATGATCCTATGGTCGGGAGCATTTTATGAGTTAATAATGATTATTCATGTCTTAAATTTTCAACTCTTGAAAATATGAATTATCATTACCATTAACTCAAAGGATGTATCACAGACACTAAATACACATATGTGATAGAAAATAACCCATTTTATTAATTATAGTCAAAATTATAATTTTGCCCCTAGAAGTGTATTACAAGTGTCAGCCAATTCTGGCTTCTAGGGCACATATATCTAACAATCTCCCACTTGTCCTAAAGCCAATTGGCTACAAGTCTAAGTCCCATCTTCTCAAGGTGGGCTTCGATCTTCTGCTGGCCCAACGGCTTTGTAAGTGGGTCTGCCACATTATCTGTGGAGTTGACTCTCTTGACCTCGACGTAACCCTTCTCGAGGTAATCGCGGATGAGGTGGTATCGCCGCTCAATGTGCTTGGATTTCTGGTGAGACCTCGGCTCCTTAGCAAGGGCTATGGCGCCATTGTTGTCGCAGTATAGAGGAATGGCATCTGATGGCATTACTCCAATTTCTGCAGCAAACTTCTTGTACCAGAATGCTTCCTTCGCAGCCTCTGATGCAGCGATATATTCTGCTTCCATGGTGGAATCTGCTATCACCAGTTTGCTTGGAACTCTTCCAGCTGACAGCACCACCATTGCACACAAACAGACTCCAGATGTCGACTTTCGATCATCTATATCGGACATGAAATCCGAGTCTGTGTATCCCTGGACTTGGAGTTCTCCATTACCAAAGACCAACATCATATCCTTAGTTCTTCTCAAGTACTTAAGGATACATTTCACAGAAGTCCAGTGTTCTTCACCTGGATTTGACTGATATCTGCTTGTGACACTCACAGCATGGGCTATATCAGGTCGTGTACATAGCATGGCATACATGAGGCTCCCTATTGCAGAAGCATAAGGGATCTTGCTCATGCGTTCTATTTCCTCAGGTGTGCTGGGGCACATCTTCTTGGAAAGATGAATACCATGTCTGAAGGGTATTAATCCCCTCTTAGAGTTTTCCATACTAAACCTCTTTAGTACTTTCCTCTATGTACATCTTCTGTGAAAGTCCTAGCATCCTATTCGGTCTATCCCTATAGACCTTAATTCCTAGAATAAAGGATGCTTCACCTAGGTCTTTCATGGAGAATTCCTTGGACAACCACATTTGACTGATGTCAACATGGGAATATCATTCCCAATAAGGAGGATGTCATCCACGTACAATACGAGGAAGACAACAGCGCTCCCACTGACCCTTTTGAAAACACATGGTTCCTCTTCATTTTTGATGAAACCAAACTTTTTGATCACATCATTGAAACGAGTGTTCCAGCTCCGAGATGCTTGCTTAAGTCCATATATGGACCTTTGCAGCTTGCAAACCTTGTGATCAGTATCACTGGATGTGAAACCTAGCGGCTGTTCCATATAGATATCTTCCTCAAGATATCCATTTAAGGAATGCCGTTTTCACGTCCATTTGCCATATTTCATAATCGAAATAGGCTGCAACGGCAAGCAATGTGCGGATGGATTTTAGCATAGCCTACTGGGGAAAAGGTATCCTGATAGTCAATGCCTTCGCGTTGACTATAACCTTTTGCCACTAGTCTAGCCTTGAATGTCTCCACATTCCCATCTGCACCAATCTTTCTCTTGAAGATCCATTTACACCCAATAGGTACTATACCTTCTGGTGGATCTACCAAGGTCCAGACTTGGTTTGAGTGCATCGAGTCAATTTCTGACTTCATTGCCTCATTGCCTCTAGCCATTTCTCGGAGTCGATATCTGATATCGCCTCGTTGTAGGTTTTGGGATCATCACCATGAGCACCATTACCTACGAGGAACATTTTCCTCTACTTCCTCTGAAATAATACCTAAGTATCTTTCAGGGGGACGGGAAAACTCTTTCCGATCTACGAGGTGGAGGAGGTAGTGTTCTTATTGGCTCAACCTGATTTGGTTCCAACTTGGTCCTTAGCTCGTTGTACTTGTGAGACTTTCTCATCAAGCTTAATCTGCTTTCCAATGCCGCTATCTTGAATAAACTATTTTTCAAGAAAGATGGCATGTCGACTCACAATCACATTGTGGTCTTCTGGAATGTAGAAATAGTATCCTAATGACTCTTTAGGATATCCTATGAATCGAGCTCTAAAGGACCTAAACTCTAACTTGTCCGCTTGTTGTCTTTTGACATGAGCCGGACAACCCCAAATTCTGAGATGACTCAGACTTGGTTTCTTACCGTGCCATATCTCATACGGTGTGGTAGGAACGGTTTTAGAGGGAACCCTATTCAGTAGATAAGATTGAAGTTAACAATGAATGTCCCCAAAGAAAATCAGGGAGGTCTGTGAAGCTCATCATGGATCGAACCATATCCAATAGAGTCCGATTTCTCCATTCTGAAACCCCGTTGAGTTGAGGTGTTCCTGGTGGAGTCCATTGAGAGACTATGCCATTTTCCTTAAGATAGTCTAGGAATTCCTCGGCTAAGGTATTCACCTCCTCGATCTGATCGAAGAACCTTAATGGATTTTTCAGTTTGTTTATTTTTCTACTTCATGTCTGAATTCTTTGAACTTTTCAAAAGCTTCAGACTTGTGTCTCATAAGATACACATACCCATACCTAGACAGATCATCGGTAAAGGTAATGAAGTAGACAAAATTGCCTCTAGCCGGCACATCAAATGGGCCGCACACATCAGTATGTACTAGGGCAAGGAGATCTGTGGCCCTCTCCCCATGTTCAACAAAAGGGAGTTTAGTCATTTTGCCTTGAAGACAAGATTCACAAGTTGGATATGACTCAAAAGTCAATGGACTCAATAGCCCATTTTTCTCCAATTTGTTGATCCTATCTTCTGCTATATGACCTAATCTCAGGTGCCATAGATATCTGTCGTTTGGACTATCCCTAGGTCGTTTGGCATTCACGTTTTGCTCGATAGTTAGAACAGGTACATCAATATGTAGCTGATAAAGACCATTAATAAGGAAACCATTTGCAATTTTATTTCTTTCATAAAGAATGTTACAATGGTCCTTAAAGAAGGTAATCACATAGCCTTCTTGTGCTAAGCATGAAACAGAAATCAAATTCCTGCTAGCTGCAGGCACATAATAACAGTCTTTCAAAACTAAGTCTAAACCAGATGGTAATCGAAGAGGGTATGTTCCCACGGCTACTGCAGCAACTCTTGCTCCATTACCGATGCGTAGGATCATGTCTCCATCCCTCAGCCTCCTGCTATCCTCAAGACCCTGCATGGAAGTGCACAGATGAGCACTAGAACCAGAGTCAAGCACCCAACTGGATGCAGAAGAAACCGTAAGGTTAGACTCAATAACGAGCATACCTCCAGAAGGACCTTCCTTCTTGTTCTTCAGGGTGGCCAGGTAAGTAGGGCAGTTCCGCTTCCAATGGCCGTCGCTGTTGCAATGGAAACACTTTCCTTTGCCATCGGCCTTTTTCTTCGGCTCTGCCTTCTTCTTCTTTGATCCTTCCACCTTCTGCTTTTTCACAGACTTCTTTTTCTTTCCATAAGACTTTCTTTTGGAAGAAGTCCGTTCCATAGCAAGAACTGAGCCTTTAGAACCTTTCATAGAAAGCTCAGCGGTAACCAGCATATTCATTAATTCGGCCAAGGAATTTTGAAGTTTATGCATGTGGTAATTCATGATGAATTGCCCATATGCATCAGTCAAGGATTGCAGAATAATATCGTTCTGCAGATCCAAGTCTAACTTCACACCGAGCTTCTCAAGCTCTTCCATGTCCTTGATCATTGTCAGACAGTGATCTTGGACTGACTGCCCATCACGCATCTTAGCCTTAAAAAGTCATTTCGTGACTTGATATTTGGCTGCGCGACTCTGTTCACCAAACATCTCCTGCAGGTGAGCCAACATTTGGCGAGCAGTCCCGATATCTTCATGTTGGCGCTGGAGCTCATCAGACATCGAGCCCAACATGTAATATCTGGCCTTATTATCTTCGTCTATCCATTTTTCCAGAGATGCTCTCTGTTCAAGTGGATGGACGGGCTGGTAAGGTGGGAGGGTCCTGGTCCAAAACATGGGTTAACTTCTCTGAACCCAAAATAATTTTGTAGTTCCTGAGCCAATCTTTATAATTGGGTCCAGTCAGTCTATGTGTGTCCTAGGATACGTGCCAATGGGTTGGACGCAGACATTTTCCTGTAGAGAGTCAAAGATTCTAGTTAGATACTGTAATTTTGACTTGACCAATTTGTTTAGGGATTTTATTTTTAAACAAATTAGCTCCCACTATTTTCTCGGATCCCTACACTCCCTCTGTAGAGATGCGAAAATCTCCATGATTAATGATTTCTAGTGGGTGGTGCGGTCTCACCAACTGACTCATCACCTCACCTAACAGTTATTGGTGATGGGTTAGCCAATGAGTGAACAACTCTTGTTCAATGATTCTCTAATCATGGTGCACCCAAACTTGGTCTCTAATTCATGAATCTCACCGTATCCGGAATATTGATCCACTCCTTAGTTAAGTCAGACCCACCATTTGCATAGACTGGGTTCCTAATTGAGTCTCTCACCGTATCCGAAATATTGAGCCCAACTCATCCTCCAGCCCATAGCATCCAATGCCTAATAGACATGGTTGCATCTTCCCGGTGCAACTGAGCCACTGTATCCAGCCGAGAACAATCAACCCCGGGAAGGGCCCGCACATCTACAATGGTGGAAGACCTCAGACTTAATCTTTTCTTAGGGAGAATTGATTCAGGTCTCATTAAACTAGACTTGGCATAGTCATAACAATTATGACTAACCTAGTGGCATGGGTTAGCTCGGATTATTGACCACCTCAGATCAGAACTGTGTCAACAGATATGGCCAGGTAAGTGAGACCGGTGGAAGGAATATGCCATTAACTCGTACAAGAACGCATTCAGGTCGAGTAGCTTCCAATTAAAAACCAGTCGGTCGTCTATGTGCCAAACTTACCTTAGACACCAAATTGTTGAGTCAGAACCAATTGGGTTAGCCTACAATCCAGACTCTAACCTCTGAGCCTAATTAGGTCTTGCTTGATCGTGACTCGATCTTGACCCAGACTTAATCCTATTAGGCTGGTCAATTTAAGCATTGTTGATCCCATCTAACCAACTCTTGATTCGGTTTGATCAACCGCTTAGACCTAATTGAGCTACCCAAGCCCGAACCCAGTATTATGAATATGTCTTAGATCTGAAATTCTCAATTTTAGACCTAATTAATATTCCATAATCTTAATTCTTAATTAAGTAGGGTTCATAAACAAAATATGCACAATAAATCCTAGGGTTTCAGGATCTAGGGTTTTGCAGAAAGTAAGTTTTGGGTTTCTGATTAAGGACGAACACGCAGCACCCCTACACATCATAAGAACACCCCATCGAATGGGAAGAGAGGGCCTTTAAACCCTTCTTCATTCTTATGACCGGACGGCCAAGAGGAACGCCTTAATCAGGAACATGTAATACTACAAAACAGTTTATAGATCTATATCATATATCTCATATACAAATTTAGATCTAATCATGGCATATTTTGCATACATCTCATGTATCAAATCATGCATATTTTCAGATCTAAATTATCTCATAATAATCTAAAAAATTAGATTTAAATTGATCTAATCAAAATAAATTCTAATCTAGATAATTATGTAGAACTATTCTACAACTAGTCTAGACATGCATCAATCATATCTCATATGATATTTAAAATTAAATAATTTTTATTTGCTATTTTTTCAGATGTTATTATATACACTTATAATATCAAAAAATAGTAAATAAAAGATCTAAAATATGATTTAATCAGATTAAATCAAAACATGCAAAACTATTCTATAGAACTATTCTATTTCTAGAACTAGTCATGCATATTCTTCATGTAATCTTAGATCCAAATCATTTAATTTTAATTTTTTCTGATTTCAGATCTGATCACATCTCATGTGACATCTGAAATCACTTTATTTTCTAATTAAAATAAAATTAAAATCAGATCTAAATAATTTAGAACCTTGGCTCTGATACCAGTTGAAGGGAAATCCTGATTTTCCGGTCCAGGTTCGTTCAGATCTGATCAGATCAAGAGATATATTTCAAAAATTTTTCTCTTGATCTCAATCAGATCTTGATATATTTCAGATCTGATTCTTATTATTTTAATAAATAAAATAAAATAAGATAAATTAAATCAAATTTAATTTACCTGATTTGGGTAATCCTATTACCCTGTAGATGATCCTGATTGCAGCGGAAGGTTCTGGATCTAGCCACGCAAGCGCCTGGCCTCTACCGGTATCCACTCGGGTTGGATCTGGAGATCCTCTTCTTCTCTATCACACCTCCAAAAATCAGATCTGGATCTGATCTGGAGGATCTTCAAAACTCTTTTGAAGATCAGCAGTCGTCCTTTTGCAGCAGCGCAGCCTTCTTGCTTTTGATCGCCTTTCCTTGATCTGAATCGCACCAACCTAAAGTCCAAAACTCTTTTGGACGTGGAGAGCAAGGGGAGAAGAGACTATGGCATGGAGAAGGAGGGGAGAGGCAGCCTTGGGGCGTGGGGTTTCTCAATTGAATTGCATTTTTGAATTAGGGTTGGGCGCAGGGTCTTATTTATAGACCTCTTGTGATCCAACTCCTCTTCCTCCCAACCAATCACAACCCTTTGTGAAATCAGATCTAAATCTGATTGGTTGGAATAGAGACCCCTGGATTCCTCCTTAGAGGGTGCCTAAGACCAGTCAAACTGGATTCTTAGTAGAACTCTAATTGGAATCCAAAAGGGAGGTGGAGTCCTTGTCCAACAAGGACTCCTAGGCGCCTCCAACTTGGGCTCACGCCACCCTTGGCGTGCGCCCTTCTCCTTGCCAGGTTCTGGCAGGGGGACAGGCCCCCACCAGCTCTCCAATAGGTGCATGACATGTGGTCAAAAGTCAAAGTGTCAATGGTCAACGTTTGACCAGTCAAAGGTAGACTTTTGACCAAAGTCAAAGAACAAGAAATGGCAGGTGACCAAAAATGGCAGGTAATGTCTTACAAATAAGACAACCTTATTCTGACTTGGACAACCTCCAGTCAGACCATATGAAGGCCTCTGATTGAGCACAAACTCCTTTGGCTCAGTCAGGACAACTTATTTATGATAGTAAAAGAAGAACGTTAGGTTCAATCGAGTGCTAGCACGATTTCCTTGAACCTAATTGAATCTCATTCAGATCAATTGAACTAGATCAGTTCAATTGATGATCACCAGATTCAAACCCTTGTTTGTGTGACCCAGTTAGGTTCAGTTCTGTATGGTAATGGGATATGTCATGATCTCTATCATCGACATCATCGAAACTCCTTTCGATGGATCAGAACTCTTCTGATTCGAACAGCTAGAATGATCGATCATCTAAATCATTCTAATTGCTCCCAAAATCCACCAGTGACACCTAGCAGTATATGGTGGCAACCCATCAGAGCTGAATGCGAACCTCTTGGTGCAGCTACCTGTGTGATTAAGTTCTTCTATCTTGAGCCCCGATCAGATTAGGGTTAAGGTGAACTCGTCAAACCCTAGTCTCTGTCATATGATGTAATCATTCGATTCGAGTCCAATGTGAAAATCTAAATAGAAACTCTTTCTATTATTTCACTCTACCATGGCCATGGATTTCTGGACTTGATTCTCATGATCATCATAGGGCTACTCCTCTACCACCGAGGTAGATAGATTCCATCTTGATGCAATCCAGTTCCTACAATGAACATGCTATAGCCAACATACACCTCAGGGTTCCATATGGCTAGGAGACCGAGTAATGGTGTAGTCAAACTATAACACCCTCAAGGTGAACTGCCGATGCATCTCAGGTCAAAGAACCAGACACACTACTGCAGCATCGAGTCAGTCATTGACGAGAAGGTAGACTCTTCCTAATGACTACTCGAGGTGGTCACGCTCAGTGCCCTCGTTCTCTAACGAGTACCTGTACTTTCGCTCCGGTGTCTCCACACCGTAGACTCAAGACTCATCTACTAAAGAGAAGCGATCGTACACCAACCTTCCGGATCAATCACCATCCTCGTGATGATCCTATGGTCGGGAGCTGTTTATGAGTTAATAATGATTATTCATGTCTTAAATTTTCAACTCTTGAAAATATGAATTATTATTACCATTAACTCAAAGGATGTATCACAGACACTAAATACACAGGTGTGATAAAAAATAACCCATTTTATTAATTATAGTCAAAATTACAATTTTGCCCCTAGAAGTGTATTACAAGTGTCAGCCAATTCTGGCTTCTAGGGCACATATATCTAACACATCCCACCTATTCGAATTACTATGTTTTCACCAAAAGGCTCCTTTCCTACTCTCCTTACAAAACAAATGACCAACACTAACGCAAACAATTTAGAGTAACCTTTTTAGAAAAAATGGTTTTATCAAGGCTTTGTGCTATATAATGCTTCCTCTCTCAATTGCGTGACTTGCTGTATTCAGATGCTAAGGGTTGTATTTATACTAAAGCTATATAAGTATGTTATCTTACTCATAAAAAGAAAAATGGTTGTAATTAGTATACCCCTATATTTTCATTAATCCTTAATCACCAATTTACATCCTACATCTTTTTCTTCCTCACATCATACTCATTTTTTCCTTGCTAGGTTCCTTAACATTGCTTTTTCTTGTAAGATGGTTTTTGGTCAGGACTCATGTACAATATCAATATAAGTCTATGATATACATTTGTTTATTATGTTCTTTCTTATCGTGATAAAGGTCAATCTCATTGCATAATTTATTTTTCCCTAAAACCACTTATAGTCCTTTTATAAAATTTAGATTCTATAAATGCAATACTCCTTTTGATCACTAAATATACACCTAAACAAACAATACTACCAACTACAATATTGCATCTACTTAATTTGTGAGATAGAGGTGATAGTGGATTGAATGATATTTGTCTGGATTCATTGCCATATCTAAATCTATCTAGATATGGATAGAAACTTGAGCATCCGACTAATAACCATATTCGTATCCATATCCATTAAAGAAAAATAAATATAGATATGGATAGACAACCATATGATCCATATGTGAATATTCGATTTTATTTATAATTCTATTTAATTTTATATAGCACTAATAATTTTTTTAAAAAATAAATAATTATATTAATATACTATTAACTTAATTCATCATTCACTTAGTAATAATTTTTATCATGTGGCCATAAAGTTTAGTCATTCGACTTATATTCATATTTTCAATAATCAATTTATATTCATATCTATTTAAAATAAATATGAATATAAATTTTAATATCTAATTAATATTTATATATGTATTAGTATCTAATCCATATCCGATTCGTTTTCAATCATAATGTGAGGGACTCCTTAGAAGTTTGGCCACACTAGACTTTTAAAAATGCATGGTAGGGCATTCAGTGCTTAGTAAAAATATTAAAAAAGTAGAGTTGCAATAAGAGAAAGTATTGTAATCAAAGAGTCTCGATTATAATGATAAGATGATAAACATCCTTTACTCATTAGCCTTCATTTCTCATCAATTGATATCGAGTAAAAATAAGATGCACGGTGAAAAAGAAACATCCAAATCATTCAAGACTTATAGAAGAAAAATAGTAAATGGCATGCCAACTGAAGGTTGATATCAAAAAGAATTTTTTATAAATTATTTTATATTTTTTTTGGAAGGTTTTTTTTTTTTTTTTAAGAAGTAATGCTCGAAAGATGCGCAAAAGTTGTTTAGATATAATTAGGAGAAAGTAAGGGGCTTATCTACTACGTACACATGCCTGACCTTCGACAAACTGGCAGGAGAGCGCTTGGCGAGAGGTCCGGATTGGCGAAGTGGAGAGAGAATAAAACAGCGGTGGAAGATGTGATGAGTGATGACCCGTTATAAGACCGGAACGATCCATCCGCGGAAATGATGGGCGGCGAGACAGGAGAATAGAGAGAGAAAAAGATCCCACCTTTCCCTCTCTCGGCCTCCCATCTCCACCTCCATCCCTTCGCCTTCTCCCTTGTTCCCTTCCTTCCATGGCCGTCTACCCTCTCCCTCTCCTCCTCGTTCTCTCCGTCGCCTCCGTCTCCTTTTCCCGATGCTCCGCCGCGGCGGTGGCGCCTCTCTGCCCTCGATCGGACATCGCCTTCCTCGACGTCGTCAAATCGCAATGCCCTCTTTGGATCGAGCCGTCGTCGCCTCTGGAGGTAGGGTTTTGTTTTCCTCCCTGGTATATGCTTCTATGTATGCGCGTAGTCCTTGTTTTTCGTGGATCTCTCTCGATTCTCTCTATGTGGGATTTGAAAATTCTCCTAAAACTCGGGTCATGGTCATGCTATTTTGGTTTCATCGTTCGTAGCCGTTGAAAGGTGGGAGCTTTTTGGAGATTCTCTGGGTTTTGCCTATATGATTTTGGGGCTTCTAGTAACTTTGCATCATGAGATTTCTTGGATTGAGGTTTTGATTTTCTGACTGCCAGATTCTATAGGTTCTAACTTTATTGGGGTGAAATGGTGAAAGAATCCTAATCCTGGCTTGTGCGTATATGTGATTTTGTTGTCTTCACATTTCGCAAGGATGATAGTTTTGAATATGTGGAAAAGTTTAGAGTCGTTCAGCGCGCAACATGCAAACTTGTTTGCCGGAAAAATACGATATGCATGCATTGCTTTAGGTATTGCTGTTAGAGAAGTGACGAAATTGCTGGTGGACTCATCAAGGCCTTTTCAATTCTCATCACTACAAAAGAGTTCATTTGATTTCTCCTTGAGTTGCTCTTTTTGGGGAAATAACTCTGTCAATAACCCTTGTTTTCTGGATTATCTGACTGATGTCTTTTTGCGTCCCTATTCTTTCGTACGTGTTATTCCCATGCATGCAAAGGAAAAATTGAACATTTTGCATGCAGTTTCATGCTTGACGCTGTCCGTTGAAGAATGTGTAGTTAGGAAAATTTAAGGGGTTTGGATGTGAGTACTCGATATAAGTATATATGCTAAAACATTTAATGTTAAAGTGGAAAATTAACTCGCGATATGTTTTAGTACAATTAATATACAAGACCTAGGAAGGAAAATAAAAAGTCCTGGAGATAAAAATAACAATCTGGATTTCATGTCTCACAGTCATTGAGGTACAGGCAACCAGAGATGTCTTAGGAATATACTGAAGTGCCGTCCTTTTGTTAGCTATGGTAGTATTCTTATGTAGCAAGTAGCAACGCCCAAACACCTCCAAACAGTCAAGATGCATATGCTGCTGCCAAAATGATTGAAAATTCGCTTTTCCAAAATGTATGCTTACATGCATATATATATATATATATATATATATATATATATATATATATATATATATAGCCAGGCTAGAATATGATCGATCAGATTTAGACTTAGATATGGTCAGGTCAAAACTTTTATTTTAGATCAATGATTCAAGCTGTTGAATATACTCTATTACCTCAAAATTACTTGTATACAAAAAATCATATAATTTGTAGATTCCTAATTTATGCATCAAGTAGTAAAGAAATTGGACAACCTAAATAAAATATGCTTTTTTTTTACTTGATATATTGTCTAGGGATCATATGATTTTTGGTGTGCAAATAGTTTTGAGGAAGTGGATCATATCCAATGGCTTGGATCATCGATATAGAAATCTTGTTATTGAATTTTGATCTGATCGGATTTGGGATCAGATATGAGTCCAAATCGAATCAACCTTACCCAAATTTATCAACAACAACAACAACAACAATAATAATAATAATAATAATAATAATAATAATTAGGGATAAATTTTACTTCCATCGAAGTCCAGCCTGATGCTTAGCCTAACACAACTGGTAATCGTGGAAGAGCTTCAATCGAAAATTCTTCCTCCAGCGGCCGAGTCCCATCCGATCTCATCCAGCAGCCGAGCCCCATCTGATCTCCTCCAGTGGTCGAATTCATTCAGTAGTCGAACTCCTATAGCGGCCGAACTCATTTAGTAGCCGAACTCCTCCAGCGGCCGAATCCAACCAAACTCCTCAGTGGCCGATCCCTAGCCGAATTCCCTAGAAATCGAACTCCTTCCGGATCTCTCCTTCAGTCGGATACTTTCAGGAACCGAACCTCTTTCGGACTCCTCCTTCAGTCCGATACTTTCAGGAGCTGAACTCCTTCCGGACTCCTTCAATCGGATTTCTACAGGAGCCGAACTCCCTCCGAACTCTTTCAGTCAGATTTCTACAGGAGCCGAACTCCCTCCGAACTCCTTCAGTTGGATTTCTATAGGAGTCGAACTCTTTTCGAATCTCCTTCTTCAGTCGGATACCTCTAGGAGCCGAATTTCTTTCGGATCTCTCCTTTAGTCGATTAACTTCAGGAGCCGAACTCTTTTCAAATCTCTCCAAGAGTCAAACTTCTTTCGGACTCCTTCAGTCGGATACCTTTAGGAGCCGAACTTCTTTCGGATCTCTTCTTCAGTCGGTTAACTCCAATAGTCAAACTCCTTCCGAATATCTCCAAGAGCCGAACTCCTTTCAGACTCCTTCAGTCGGATACCTCCAGGAGCAAAACTCCTTCCGAATCTCTCCTTCAGTCGGTTAACTCCAGAAGTCGAACTCCTTTCGAATTCCTCTAGGAGTCGAACTCCTTTCGAACTTTTCCTTCGGTCGAACTTTTCCACCAGTCGGACTCCTCTTGGATTTCTCCATCAGTCGAGCTTCATCCGGATTCCTCCAGTGGATTCCTTCTAGATTTCAACTAGCATTCCTTCCGGATGATCCCCTCTAGTCGTGTTCCCTTTAGGAGTTCGAACTTTTCTGAAATTGATGTATGTCAAAATTCTTCACCAACTAATGTCTACTTCCTCCGAACTTCGACTATTAAATCTCAACGAACGGCCACTTCATGACAACGGACACCACTCTCCGTAACAAACTCTACGTGGCTCTGAATGATCTACTACCGAACGGCCACATCACAACAACGGTCGTAACAAACTCCACGTGGCACTGAGCGGCCCACTATCGGATGGTTACGACAAGCTCTGTCTATAAAAAAGAAATCCTCCAGATATATTTTCTCTAAGCTCTCTTCTTCTTTCCAAAATTCTGTCGAATTCTTGTCTGAGCACTTCATTTCTGTTGGTCAGAAGAGTTGACTTGATCGTTAGAGGGTCCTGTCGAAGCCACCATCACCGACTCCGGACGAAATTTTATTTTGCAGATCACCGACGGCGACCTCATCTTCCTCGACTCCAGCACGATCCGACGTCAACCAGATTCTGCACCAACAGAATTGATGTTAGAAGGAGGTCCTCTATTTCTGAGGTTTTTTATTCTAAAAGGAGTGCTCGGCAACGATCTCTCCTCTTTCCCTCTAGAGTTCTTCCCCGAGAAAGAATGCCTTTCAGGAAAGCTTTGATCCGACGATCAATGGCCTCTGCAGTCAGATCCCGTCCAGACCCATCCGCTTCCGCTTCAGCTTCGGCAACTCAGGCTCTGCCTGCGATCATGATGGATGCGGAGCAGTTCAATCTGCTGGTTCAGCAGGTTCGCGGTCTTATGGAGGCAATGTAGGCTATGCGTCGGCAGTCCCCGGCACCGATTTGGTCGGAGCAGACCTCTCCAGAGCCCCATGATCCGGTCTTGGGACGGCGGGCTTGGGTTGTCCGGCAGCTGATCTCCAAAAAGGGGAAGCAGAGGATGGAGGACCCTTGCTCGGACTATGACTCGACCTAAGGGGAGGCTTCACACCCACTCGACCAAAAAATTCTGGAGATCAATGACCGTGAAGATCTCCTTGATCAAAAGCTCCAAGAAATGAGTCAATGAATTGAAGAACTTCGTCACGCTCCCTCCACCCACGATAACGATATTTGCATCGATCCTCCTTTTTTTCATACGATTATGCAGGAATCGATCCCGCCGAACTTCAAGCTTCCTCAGTTTGAGAGTTATGATCGAACCATCGATCTGATCGACCACCTAAAGGCCTTTTAGACGATGATGCTGCTCCATGGCACGCCACACGCCATTTTGTGTCGGGCTTTCCCGTCCACCCTCAAGGGAGCAGCTAGGAATTGGTACTTAGTTCTTAAGGTGGGTACCATCTTTTTCTTTGATCAGATGAGCCATCGGTTTGCAGCTCATTTCGTTAGCAGCCAATGTTCTCGCCGAGGTTCGGATTTTCTGATGAACATTAGGCAAAGAAAGGGGGAATCCATCCGTGCTTATGTCATCTGATTTAATGCAGCTGCATTGGAGGTCCGGATCTTGGATCAGTTAGTTGCAATGGCCGTACTCAAAGGCGGTCTTCAGAAGAATGATTTACTGTTCTCCCAAAAAAAGTACCCTGAAAACTTTGCTGATATGCTAGCTCGAGTTGAAGGTTATGCTCGAGCTGAAGAGGCCTTCAAGGCTAAGGACAATGAAGCCGTTGGAGAGCGGCGAATCAGCGAGCCGGACAGGTCCGCTGAGGAAGGAAAGCAGAGTGAAGCTCGACCGTGCTTCCGAACTTCCTCTGAGCGCAAGCGAGCCCAAACTCCTCGGGCTCGGAGGCATGGAAGCCCCGATAAAAGGGTGCGGCGGGGTTCTCTCCTTCGAAAATTTCACAACTACGCCCCTCTCAATGCTCCGAAAATCCAAGTGTAAATGAAAATCAGGGAGCAACTATCGAGATCGGAAAGGATACATACTCACCCCGGCAAGCGCAATTCTAACAAGTTCTGCCTTTATTATCGTGACCACGGTCACGACACTGAGGAGTGTATCCAACTCCAGGATGAGATCGAGGAGCTCATCAGATAAGGCAGACTTGGCCGATTCTTACGGCGACGGTCTGAAGGATGGGAAGATCGATCGAGGGCACTGCCGCAGCCTGAACCACCAAGGGAGAATGATCAGCAAGGAGATCGGCCACCTCTCAGCATCATTAATACTATCTTGGGGGGACTTCGGCGAGAAGAGGCCGGCGGATCTGAGGAATCAATGAAGAGACGGAGGACTGAGAAATCTGTAACCTTCATTGAGGCAGATGCCCAAGGAGTCCAGTTTTCATACAATGATGCGGTTGTAATCTCTTTAAACATTGCCGACTATGATGTACGCCGCGTTTTGGTAGATAATGGAAGCTCGGCCGACGCATTATTTTATGATACTTTCTCGAAAATGTCCTTACTCAATAGTCACTTAGGGCTTATAAACTCCCTGTTGATAGGCTTCACTGGCGATGCCGTACCAGTCGAGAGCATAATAACTTTGGCTGTGACTGTAGGACAACGTCTAAAGCTGGCTAAGGCATAGGTCAATTTTTTAGTCGTAAGGACTCCATCTGCTTATAATGCTATTCTCGGCCGATATGGTTTAAATGCACTTCGGACAGTGGTATCAACTTATTATTTGAAGATGAAGTTTCCAACAAGTCACGGGATCGGAGAGGATAGGAGAGATTAAGCTCTGGCAAGGCACTGCTACTCAATCGCCCTGCATAAGGAAGAACAGTTCGACTCTTATCCTGTTGACGGGCTGATGTCCGCGATGACCTCACCGAGGAGTGGGGTGAGCCTATGGAGGACCTCGTATCTGTGCCCTTGAACGACGAAAATGCGGAGCACGCTATACAGATCGGCTCCAACTTGGGGGATGAGGTTTTGGAGCAACTCGTCACCTTCCTCAGGAAGAATGTGGATGTCTTCGCCTGGGTTCCAGTGGATATGCCAGGAATTGATACCGAAGTTATGGAACATCGGTTGGCAGTTGATTCGAAGTATTGGCCGGTAAAAGAGAAGATGCGCAACCACGTCCCGGAGAGGCAGAAAGCGATCGCAGAAGTAGACAAGTTCCTCAAAGCTGGATTCATTTGAAAAGTTAGCTATCCGACTTGGGTCTCAAACGTGGTCCTTGTCAAAAAGGCAAACAATAAGTGGAGGATGTGTATAGACTTCAAAAAGCTGAACAAAGCCTACCCAAAGGACAGCTACTCTCTTCCCAGGATTGATCAGCTGGTAGACGCAACCTCGGGCCATGAGCTTCTCACCTTCATGGACGCTTTCTCCGGCTATAACCAGATACGGATGGCGCCGGACGATGAGAAAAAAACTGCTTTTGTTACTGACCGTGGTCTTTACTGTTACAGGATTATGCCCTTTGGACTCAAGAATGCAGGAGCAACGTACCAGCGTCTGGTCAACAAAATCTTCAAGGAGCAAATCGACCGTAATATGGAGGTGTATGTGGATGACATGCTCGTCAAAAGTCGAGCTTCTATGAACCATCTTGCCGACCTTGAAGAGACCTTCAATGCACTCAGAAAGTACAAGATGAAGCTGAATCCGACCAAGTGTGCCTTTGGTGTGACCTTAAGAAAGTTTTTGGGATTTATGGTGTCAAGACGCGGGATTGAAGCAAATTCAGAGAAAATTCGAGCTATTCGGGAGATGACTGCTCCAAGAACAATAAAAAATGTTCAGCATCTGACTGAAAAAGTGGCGTCCCTAAATCGTTTTGTCTCGAAATCGGCCGAGCGATGCATGCCCTTCTTCCAAGTTCTCAAGCAACCAAAGAACTTCTGTTGGATGACGGAGTGCCAACGGGCGTTTGAGGAGTTCAAAAACTACCTCGGCTCACCTCCACTGCAGGCAAAGCCCGAATCCGGAGAAGAGTTGTTTTTGTACCTAGCAGTCTCTTCGGTGGCCTTGGCAGTAGTTCTAATCAAGGAGGAAGCGAAGATGCAGCGATCGGTCTACTACATAAGTCAGATCCTAAGGGATGCAGAGATCATGTACTTTAAGCTAGAAAAATTGGCTTATTCTCTTCTAATTGCTACCAGTAGGCTCCGACCTTACTTTCAGGGACACATCATAACGGTCCTCACGGATCAATCAATAAAGACAGTCCTTCAGCGAATGGACGCTTCCGGGAGAATCGTAAAATGGGCAATCGAGCTCATGGAATTCGATATCAATTATCGATCCCGACCATCGATCAAAGTCCAGATATTAGCAGATTTTGTAGTGAAATGTACTATTTTCGATGATGCCGAGCTTGAACAGAACGAGATCGGTACTCTGCTGTCGCAACCGAGCCTCCTCGAAGAGACAATCGATCTTTCCGAAGGTTTTTGGCCTCTGTACGTGGATGGTTCGTCCAACTCCGCTGGAGCAGATGCGGGGTTGGTCTTAGTCAGCCTCGAGGGAGTCGTCATCGAGTACGCATTGCGCTTCGAATTTTCTTCGACTAATAATGGGACCGAGTATGAGGCGCTGATCGTCGGATTAAAAATTGCAAGAGAATTAAAAGTAGATCGGCTTCAAGTCTACAGCGATTTTTAATTAGTGGTCGGCCAAGTTAGTGACAGCTATGAAGCACGGGAGGAAAGTATGATGAAATACCTTGAGAAAGTAAAGAACTTAACTCTGGCCTTCAGCTGTTTCGGCATTCGATAGATTCCGAGGGCAGAAAATATAAGAGCCGACCTCCTCTCTAAATTGGCCACTTCGGCCCCGGTCGAACTATCCAAAGAAGTATTCTTTGAGACTTTGAAATGCCCAAGCCCAGAGGAATCACAGGTCGTCATGCAAACGGAGCTTGAGCCGAGCTGGATTGACCTGTTGGTTGTCTACCTCAAGAAGGGAGTTCTTCCTCGTGATCCGAAAGAAGCTCGAAAACTTAGGAATCAAGCCTCTCGGTACGTTTTGTATGAGGGCAGGTTGTATAAGAGGTCGTACTCGCTACCGCTGCTGAGATATTTTCGATCTTTAGAGGTCGACTTCGCATTATGGAAAGTGCACGAGGGAATCTGTGGAAGTCATGTAGGAGACAAGTCCTTGTCGTAAAAGCTACTTCGACAAGGATACTATTAGCCGACCTTATACCATGATTCTATGGAGTACGTCAGGAAATATGACCGCTGTCAGAAGAATGCGAGCATACAAAGATGGTCGGCCTTCGAGCTTACTCCGCTAAGTGCATCCTGGCTATTTGCGTAGTGGGGAATGGACATACTTGGCCTTTTTCCGACGGCATTCGGATAACTAAAGTTCCTCCTGATCGCGATCGACCACTTCACCAAATAGATCGAAGCCGAACCACTAGCCAAAATTATCGAGGCCAAGGTACAGGACTTCGTCTGAAAGTCAATAGTCTGTCGATTTGGTCTGCTCCGAATCATCATAATCGATAACGGGCGACAATTCGTCGGGACGAGGTTCGCCGAGTTCTGCGAAGACCTAAACATCTCCCACCATTTTACATCGGTAGCTCACTTACAGGCAAATGGGGAAGTTGAAGTGACCAACCGGATTCTGCTGTAAGGTATCAAGACAAGGCTCGATAGAGCAAGAGGGTCCTGGGTGGATGAACTTTACCACGTCCTCTGGGCATACCGAACTATTCAAAGGCTGCCGACTGGGAAAACACCATTCGCTTTGGTCTTTGAAACGGAAGCAGTCATCCCAATCGAACTTAAGCTCCCATCAGCACGGGTCGTGGTTTTCAACGAGCAGCATAACCCACAGGACCTCAGAGTCAACCTCGACCTGCTGGAAGAAAAAAAGGAAGCCCAGGTTCGGATGGTGGCCTACAGACGAAGGGTGATCCGATACTATAACTCTAGAGTCAGAAGTAAAATATTCAGAGTGGGGGACTTAGTACTTCGGCGAGCCGCCCTCTCTCAGCCTCAGAGCCAGGGAAAGCTTACCCCAAATTGGGAAGGCCCATATGAAGTAGAGGAGGTCGTCCAGTCCGAAACTTATCGTCTGAAAAAGCTCGGAGGAACAACACTTCCACGACTTTGGAACTCAGAAAACCTGAGTATGTACTACCAATAATTTTATGTCAATAAAACTCCTCCATTTTAATGATATCATTTCTTGGTGCAAGAACTATGTGATGACAGGAAAAGAAGCAACCAAAAAGTGGTCATGTTAGGAACAGGAGGAGAACCTCGTCCTAACGTGAGCAAAGTCGAAGGATCTCATTCATTTTAGACAAGATGGAGGAAGAGGCCCTGACAAGCGATCCTTATGTGTTCCTACAGTCTGTTAGGAATAAGGAGAGAACCTCGTCCTAACGTAAGCAAAGTCAAAGGCCTCGTTCATTTAGACGAGATGGGGGAAGAGGCCCTGATAGTGGCCCTTATGTGCCCCCACAGTCCGTTAGGAGCAGGAGAAGAACCTCGTCCTAATGTGAGCAACGTTCGAAGGCTTCATTCATTTTAAGACGAGATGGAGGGAGAGGCCTGACAATGGCCCTTATATGCCCTTGCAGTCCTATTAGGAATAGGAGAAAATCCCATCTTAACGTGAGCAACAGCCCTTGCAGCCTATTAGGAATAGAAAGAAGGCTTCGTTCATTTTAGACGAGATGGGAGGAGAGGCCCTGACAACAGCCTTTATGTACCCCCACTGTCCATTAGGAACAGAGAGGAGAACCTCATCCTAACGTAAGCAAAGTCGAAGGCCTCAGTCATTTTAGACGAAAGGAGAAGAGGTTCCGACAATGGCCCTATTGTGCCTAACAACATCAACATGAGATAAGATCTCCTTCAACGTCAATAGGAGATAAGATTTCCGAGCTCTTCAATCTACATGGCTGGAGATAAGATCTTCCTCTCCTAGAAGATGAGATATCCGAGCTTCAACTTCAACTTCAATTTTGACTGAAGACAAAATCTCTTCCAAGCTTTAACTTTCAACAGGAGATAAGACCTTCGATTCGAACTGGAATAAGATCTCTTCCTGAGCTTCAACTTCAACCTCGGTTGGAGATAAATCTCCCCTGATCTTCAACTTCACCTCGGCGACAAGATCTCCCCCTTCAACCGTAACATCAACAGGAGATAAGATCTTCTTAGACCTCGACTGGAGGTAAGATCTCTCCTGAGCCTCAACTTTAACATCAACCTCGATTGGAGATAAGGTCTCCCCCGTGCTTCAACCCCAACGGATGTAGAGCCCGAAAAAGAACTTTGGCAGTTGCCTTTTTTGTACTTTCTTCCTTCGAATTTCAAACTCGGAAGTGGGAGGACTATTATTGGGGATAAATCTCGCTCCCATCGAAGTTCAGCTTAATGCTTACCTAATACAATCGATAATCATGGAAGAGATTCAATCGAGAATTCTCTCCTTCAGCGATCGAGCCCCACGACCGAGCCCCACTCGATCTCTAACGATCGAACTCATTCAGTAGCCAAACTCCTCCAACAGCCAAACCTAACTGAACTCCTCAGCGGCCGATCTTCAGTCGAACTCTTCAGTGATCGAACTTCTTTTGGAATCTCTCCTTCAGTCGGATACTTTCAGAAATCGAACTACTTCCAGACTCCTTTAGTCGGATACTCCAGGAGCCGAACTCATTTCGACTCCTCCTTTAATCGGATTTCTAGGAGTCGAGCTCCCTCTGGACTCCTTCAGTTGGATTTCTACAGGAGTCGAACTCCTTCCGGATCTTCTTCTTCAGTCGGATACCTCTAGGAGCTGAACTCCTTTCGGATCTCTCATTCAGTCGGTTAACTTTAGGAGCCGAACTCCTTCCGAATCTCTTCAGGAGCCGAACTCCTTTCGGACTCCTTCAGTCGGATACCTTCAGGAGCCGAACTCCTTCTAGATCTCTTCTTCAGTCGGTTAACTTCAGGAGCCGAACTCCTTCCGAATCTCTCCAAGAGCCGAATTCCTTCCGAACTCCTTCAGTCGGATACCTCCAGGAGCGGAACTTCTTTCGGATCTCTCCTTGAGCCGGTTAACTTCAGGAGCCGAACTCCTTCCGAACTTCTCCTTCGGCCGAACTTCTCCTTCGGTCGGACTCTTCCTGGATTTCTCCATCAGTCGAGCTCTAACTGGATTCCTCCAGTGGATTCCTTTCAGATTTCAACTAGCATTCCTTCCGGATGATCTTCTCTAGCCGTGTTTCCTTTAGGAGTTCGAATTCCTCTGAAATTGATATATGTCAAAATTCTTCACCAACCAACGCCTGCTTCCTCCGAACTTCTACTATTAAATCTCAACGAACGGCCATCTCATGGCAACAGACACCACTTTCTGTAACAAATTCTACGTGGCCTTGAACGGTCTACTACCGAACGGCCACATCAGAACAACGGCCGTGACAAACTTCACATGGTCCTGAGTGGCCTACTATCGGACGGTTACGACAAGCTCTGTCTATAAAAAGGATCCTCCAGATATGTTTTCTCTAAGCTCTCTTCTTCTTTTCAAAACTCTGCCGAATTTTTGCTTGAGCACTTCATTTCTGTTGGCCAGAAGAGCTGACTTGATTATCGGAGGGTCTTGCCGAAGCCACCACCACCGACTCTGGGCGGGACTTTGTTTTGCAGGTCACCGACGGTGATCTCGTCTTCCTGGACTCCAACATGATCCGACGTCAACAACAATAACAACAACAATAATAATAAATAATACTATTATTATTATTATTTAGCTGCTATAATGAAGCTGCTTATGCACCATGTGCATGTGTAGTTTATCACTAGCCTGACCAAATTCAGTGTCATCATTTTTAGTAGTGATATTGTACATACATGACTTTACTCTTTTAAGTTTTTTTGGAAAACATCTCTCAGTAAATGAAAGTCTTGCGGAGGATTGAAGTACAGGGTTTAATCCTCATGCAATGTGGAACAACAACAACAACAACAACAATAATAATAATTAGTACTACTATTATTATTATTATTTTGCTGCTATAATGAAGCTGCTTATGCACCATCTATTATTATTATTATTATTTAGCTTCTATAATGAAGCTGCTTATGCACCATGTGCATGTGTGGTTTATCACTAGCCTGACCAAATTCAGAGTCATCATTTTTAATAGTGATATTGTACATATATGACTTTACTCTTTTAAGTTTTTTTGGAAAACAACTCTCTCAGTAAATGAAAGTCTTGCGGAGGATTGAAGTACAGGGTTTAATCCTCATGCAATGTGGAACAACAACAACAATAATAATAATAATAAGTAGTACTATTATTATTATTATTATTATTTAGCTGCTATAATGAAGCTGCTTATGCACCATGTGCATGTGTAGTTTATCACTAGCCTGACCAAATTCAGAGTCATCATTTTTAATAGTGATATTGTACATACATGACTTTACTCTTTTAAGTTTTTTTGGAAAACATCTCTCAGTAAATGAAAGTCTTGCGGAGGATTGAAGTACAGGGTTTAATCCTCATGCAATGTGGTTCTAAGGCTGAAGCATTGGAGGGTTCTCCAAACCACTAGTTGCTTCTACAGAGGGCTATTGAGCTGGAGTCCTCAAGCTTAGGCTCAAAGGCTCAAAGCATTTAAACATCAAACTCTTAGGAGCATAGAGAAAAAAGGGAGGAATTTCATCGGTCAATATATTTAAATAATATTTTTTTTCTATTTTTCAGTGCTTAATTTAGTTAGTAATGAATCAGTGCATATTTTTCATTTTTAAGTTTTTGGAGAGGAATTTTCTTTGCCCTCTTTAATATGTAAAGTTGCGGTATTCAATTCCATATAAGTTATTAGCATCCCCCAACAACCAAGTTTTTCCCCTCAAAGTCTGAATGGGAGCTGTAATAGGTCTTTCCTTGTGTATCAAAGTCTGACATCTAAGCATCCCTAGATGGTCAAAATGCCTCATGCCACATTGACTTAAAGATGCTTGATATCCACCAAAATTTATTTGAAGCATGATTATCAGCATATTTTGACATTGTGTCAAAAGTCGGTGTACCCAGGATCTTATGCAAAAGGCTAGCTAGAAGGTATTATTTGAGTTTTTTAGCTTGTATAAGTAACTAAGATATCTCTAGCGCATAACTAATATGATACTAAACATACACCCATATGAGTCGTCACATATTGTCTTTGTTTAAGGCATGGCATTCTTGCCATGTTAAGAATCCAAATTTAATCAAAATCCAATCACAAATACCTTGATTATCCTATGGTTAGTCTCACATGGGCTCGAGTTGCAATGCCCCTTGTCTGCATGGGCCATATCAAGATTTTACGTCCTGACGGCACAGGGGATGTGTCCTAGGCTCCTAGTTGTCTCGTCTCATTCCTGTGAGAAAACGGGACTAGAATAGGGTTGGGACTTTGAAACCCATGATATCAGGGAGAGAAGAAGAATGGGGAAAGAAAGAAAGGAAAGAAAGATGATGAAAAGAAAAAAGTGAAAGAAAAAAAAAGAAAAAAATTGAGAGAGAAAGAAAGGAAGGGAGAAGAAAAAGAAAAAAGGAAGCAACAAAAGAGAGAAGAGGAAAAGGGAAAAAAAGAGAAAGAAAGGGTCAAGAAACTAAAGAAAAAGGAAAGAAAAGAAAGGAAAAAGTAGAAGAAAAGAAAGAAATTAAAGAAAGAAAAAAAATAAAGAAAAAAGAAAGAAAGAAATGAGAGAAGAAGGGGAGAGAGATAGAAGATATCTATCTGGATGCATGATAGGATTATTGTCGGGATGGGGTGGGATAGTGGGGCATTGCATTTCAGGGAGAAACCGGGATACCTCCATCCCATGAGATTTAAAACCTTGGGCCATATTTCTCTAATGCCATTTGTAATGACTTGGCTTGTAACAACTGAGGACCTATCCAAAAGGCTAGCTAGAAAGTACTATTTGGTTTTTTGAGTTTTGTATAAGTACCCAAGTTTCATTCAGCACATCCGATATGGGGCTAAACACACGCTTGGATGGTCTCTCACATACTCTTTCCATTTAAGCCTCGACCTCCTCAATAGGCTAAGGATCCAAATATAATCAAATCTAATCACAAATATCGTGATTGCTAGTAGTCTGGGTTTGTTACATCGTTACATGTTTGGGACGGATCATGCTAGAGCTTATAATGATTCTCTTTTAGCTAATAAATAGTAAGGATATTCTTGCTTTCTATGTACATGGGTTTCCATTTTTTTTAAAGATTTGTGCAAGATGTCCTTATTAGTATTCTTGCACCCTGGCCATTCTCATAAAGTATTCAGGTGTCATATGTCTGTATGTATGAATATTGATGCAGTTTTCTTTCAATAAGGAAAATGTTAACTATTATCATGCATAGGGGTGCAGACTAGTTGAGCCGAGTTGTAGGCTGCTCGAACATGGCCCACTATATACAGGAGCTGCTTGAACTTGGCTCACTATATACATGAGCTGCACAAACTCGGCTTGTGCTTGAGCAGAGCTTGACTTCTGCTGTTCAAGCCTAGCTCATTTAAGCCTTCAACTCAGATTTTACTGAGCTGAGCTGAACTTACGCATTATTTTTGCAACTGGCTCATGTTCAAACTCCATTTATTTATAAGTCAAACTCCAAAATCTGTTTGAGCTTGACTTGTTTTCTAGTTGACCTGAGCCTGGGTTGATCCGATCCCGAGCTGCTCATGTTCATAGTCCTAAATTCTTGTGAATGGACATTTGACCAGAATGTAAGATTGTCACCGTACTTGCTCAAATTGATGAGATGGTTCTTGATAGGTTAAGGTTTATAATACCATTACTGAATTATTATATATATTCAGTGTACAGTTTTCCATAAATTTTTAGTTTTAACTATTTTTGGCTTATGCTAGCTAATGCCCTTTACTGTTGCTATTGCTTGTTGATATTTTCAGTCTTGATTTGTTGAAGTGTACACTAGATGGTTAGCTACAACTGTTGTACTTCTTGAGTTCATTACCGTCATGGGATTTCCAGTGCTGTTTGATGCTTTGACCTGTATTTAGATGTTTGTTGCAATTTTCTACTTGTTTAATTTGGAAGATGCTTTTTGTACATGGAACTTATCATCTTTTGCCTATGCTGGTTTTCTTCCTGTAATTTGTTTATTTCATTTTTTTTTCCTTCTATAAGTAATCTTGTTTGTTTTTGTGATGGCAAATCTTATGATTTGAGACACATTTGATAAGATTTGAGACACATTTAGGTTGACCAAGTGCCTGCTGCGTGTAACGGATTAGGTCACATCTAAACCTGCTATTCATAAAAACCCATCTGTCAAAGGTTGGATGGCCTGCAGGTGAACCAGTTCTAGAGTTAAATTAAAGGCATAAACTATTTTTAGCCCAATCCCATAGATTTCCTCAAATGGAAAGCCATAGCTCTCCTTCGCACAGCCGCCTGATCCTTGAATTCATCGCTGGATGCTGGAAGAACTAAAATGGGAGAAGGGCAATTAGAGGAGGCCACCGGAAAGATCTCATCAAATAGTGGTCACCAGGAAAAGTTTGTGAGCCACCAATCTTTTCATTTCCATGGTCTTGCAGTTGCGCTCAGCCACCAGCTTCTGGCCTTTCGGGCTAAAGATTCAGGCCAATTGGGAAAATATTTTGCTTATCATCATCTTCCAACAATCTTCTCTTGCATTGAATTTTCCCCTTGTGAACATGATAATAATCATTGAAACTGCTCGGCACTCGTGTTTGTTGGTATGAGTAGAGATTGGTTGACAATGGTTCTATGAGAAAGTAGGTTGGGGTTCTGGAGTCCTATTCAAACTTTTTTTCAAAAAAAAAAAAAAAGAAAAAAAGAAAAAAAAGACGTGTGCTAATTTATACGTAGGAGTAAATGTGGTCCTATTTAACTAGATGTGGACTTGCATTGGCGCTTAATTCATGATCTTGTTATCTGGTTGTCTTGTGGTTACGTTGCCAACTATTTGGTCCAGTAATTTACTAATTTCTAATGTTTTAAATTTTTACGAATGATTCCTGAAGTGGAAAGTATCATGTTCTTGTTTATTATCTGGGAACTAAAACCACCCATGGCTTGACTTTGCAATACAGTGCATAGATCAAAGTATTAAGGGATCCAAATCAATTGTAATATAGAGATGTCTGATCAGAAACTAAATTGATAAATACGATGGCATGACTATTTATCTGTTTTTATAATATTTTTCAAATATTTCTTATTTTTGATAATTTATTATTGCATAGTTTTAGGTTTGATATCACGAGTCAACTGGACAGTTCATGGTTGAACTGCCCATTAGCCAGCTGTCAAAGAATTGCTCCGGGTCCATGTTTCAGAACACTTTTCATCAAGCATAGCTCATTTTCAACCTAGTGATGTTTAAGTGCAATGCCTTGCTTTTATTTCTCTTGAATTGTTTATTAGCTTGGATTTCAAGCAATTGCACCTGTCATTCAAACAATAGTGGAGGATTTTAACCAACTTAGTTAAACCAAAAAACGAAGGGTTTCAATCATGTTCTGTCTTTTATCATGCTGAGAAGTGGCCTTTTATGGTTAAAAATGCTAAAATAGTAACTTTGCAGAAAGTTTGGCTCTAATGATTCCTGGATTAAATCTGCATTAAATTGTAGATCAGATTAACTATTTGTGCACCAGTATTGTTTGACAAACTCATGCATATTGCATGCACATACACGAAAGGTTTATTTTTATAAGCTAGAAAAAACATATTAAATGTAAGTTGTTGAGGCTTTAAATCATCACTTTAAAGATTAAAGTCAAATTTGAGAGAATTGCCAATGCTATGCCCAAGTCCCAGACGTCTTAAGAGCTATTATAAGAGTGAAGCTTGATGATTTCATTTATCAACATCAAAGGGAAAGGCTTTGTGTTTGGCTGGTTCTCTGAGTCCATGGAGGCCAGCATGCTCTACCTTTTTTCTTCTTTTTACTCAGCTCTCCTTCTTCCTTTTTTCCTCTAATTTTACCATTTTTAATGGTATGGACTAATAAAATGAGCTCATATTTATTGCCAATCTATTTTATTCATGATTTGCTGGTGATTTGGATGGTGTTAATCTAGTTAATTCATTGTAGAAGCCCATCATTTGATTGCAGTCATTGATAACTCACCCTAAAATAAGAAACCTCATGCACTGGTATCTCGGCCATGGAAAATTTCATGTGACATTTTTCACATAAATAAGATGAAATGGAATCTTGAAATTTCCCAATCATGTTGCTATGGTTGGATGTGTAAAAAGGTCCTGTCTAAATCTGGCTGATGGAGTTAGTATGTGTGAGGATGTTGACAATCCGACCAATCCAACCACAGTAACATTCTTGGGAAATCCAACCTCCTTGCATTATGTTTTTTCTTTATTTCTGGTGAATTTGTTATTGCTTGCAGATTTTCCGATATCTCTGTGGCAGCATTGCAATCATTGTTCTTTATTCCTTCTTAAGAGATCCTTACTTTTGAAGCTAGTTATCTCTTAAAGTTGTAACCGTAGCCTGATTGGAGGGATAGAATATAATTCGTTGTAGTGCGTTCAGAAAGATCAGGTTATCTGTTGGGAGAATGTTTCGACTTCTCAACCATCTAGGGAATACCTGAAAAGCATTTTAAAGATGCTTTTAGATCCATATTTGTAGGTCAATGGTTTGCTTTTTGTCTCGTTCAATTGTTTCCAGAGAGAACCGCTCCACCCGTCA
Organism: Cocos nucifera; assembly: GCA_006176705.1. Taxonomy (NCBI): domain Eukaryota; kingdom Viridiplantae; phylum Streptophyta; class Magnoliopsida; order Arecales; family Arecaceae; genus Cocos; species Cocos nucifera. The sequence goes on along the minus strand of QRFJ01000163.1, from coordinate 1,152,002 downwards.
TGTGAGATGTGCTTTATTTTTGACATGGTTTGTCTGACCTGATTAAAAATGAGACTGTGGTTGTTTTTGAAGTGGTTTCTCCAAGTTCATGTCAAGTGCTTGCTTTCCAGGGTGAGATCAATGATCAGCAGACTCAACTCTATTTTTTTTTTTTTAATGTCATGTTGTTAGATATTTCAAATATATAAAATATCTTTACTTGGATAGTCATTATGCTCATGAATCTTTTAAAGTTGCCTCTCTCTTGAGAAACCACATTTACATCTGATGCCATAATGCCAATAAAATAGTTGGCCTTCCATGCTCCCCCACCCTCTCTCTATCTCTTCTTTTTCCCTTTCAGATATTGTGGTGTTGGTTTTGCAAAGCACCATTACCATGGTCTCTTTGTCGACACTAAGCCACACTTTCCATATATATGATAATGAGTTTATCTGCAAGTTTAATGTGAATGTCTCTTGTTGGTTATGGTGGAGAGAAAGATCTAATGTTATTCTTTTTTGTAGGTGAGCAGCGAGACACTTGAGCAAGAGTTGAGTCGCAGCCAGAAAAGTGCATATTACTCTGTTTTCTTTTCCGCCTCGTGGTGTCCGTTCTCCAGCCATGCTCGGCCCATTTTTATTGCCCTCAGCTCCATGTTTCCTCAAATAAAGCACTTAGTAGTTGAAGAATCTTCTTCCATGCCAAGGTATGTGAAAAGTTATTGTATCCATAACCTTTGTTGCATTAAGGAATACATGATCTGTTTTCTGAGCATTAAAATAGGCTTCTGTTTAATATCTTATCACATGCCATGCAGTGTTTTCTCAAGATATGGGATTCACAGTTTTCCAGCTATACTATTAGCCAATGGAACAATGATGGTTCGATACCGTGGCTCAAAAGACATCAACTCTCTCGTGAATTTCTACAAGAAAACTACAGGTGGCTCCCTTGAGCCCTTTTTTTTTCCTTCCAGTTGTTTTTACTTAATCCGGATTATGCACATTGGTGTCTGCAACTCTCTGTCTTCAAAAGCTAGCTTGAAGGTAAAATCCTTGAGGGTGCCAACTGTCTCAGTAAGATCACTGGGTGGAGGTACCTGAATTCGAATCCTGCTCTCACTTGATTTTGGCTGGGTTTTCCCATGGCCTAATTCTTAGACTTGCAGCAGCAGGAGCAGAAGAAAGAAGCAAATTCTTGCATCTAGACAATGGTTTTTGTTGTCTTGTTTGACTTAGGATTCAAGAGTGATTTGATTGGCTCGATGCAAATGTTGTCCTGGTCGCAGTTGAAATATTTGGCAAAGGTTTACAAAATGCGTGAAAAATTCATAAAAGGAAACTGGCTTGAAACATTCTGCAACTTTTTCAGTGCTTCATGAAGTGGTCGTGAATTATCACAAAACTTCACACTACTGAATCATTCATCAGTAGATTGAAGCCCAAGTTTCTTTTCCCTGCACCCTAAATGCAGGAGGGCCGCGAAAAGGAGGTCACACTGCATTCATTAATTAGTTTCCATTCAAAGCTGGACTCTTGAACCTTTCAAAAAAGGAATTGCATTTATGAAAAAAATGATAAAGAATTTAAGCGCCATCTTCTCTCTTACTTGCCAGTTTTCTTTTCAGGAGAGATCTTGGTTTCTATTTGTATCATATATGCAAAAATCTCAGCTCTATCATCTTGGCCACATATATTGATAAAATCTGAGATATCACTCGATATGATACTTCCGTAAGGCTCATATCTTCCATCACTTTTTATTAAACAGGTTTTTAATTAATAAATCTTGAAATTAATGTTTAAATATATTTCTTTTTAACCATATTGGCCAACATTTTGATATCTTGGAAAATTTCAGTTCCCCTCAAAATTTTACCATTTACAATATGGGCTCGGTTTATCTCGGTCTCAGCCACTGATCAAGATAACTGATGGGTCCAGAATTAAAGACTTTCCATCCTTGCTTCCCAATATTCTACTTTGTGTACTCCTTTTTGTATCATCACTTCTGAGGATGCGTACCCAATCATCTTTTCTCAAGAAATTGTTTGAGTTTAAATATATAAATTTTACCGATTTTAGCATCGGACCTTAACTACCTTTTTTTTGTACTCTACCAATAAGCAGACAAGCATTCTGTTCTTATATGCATTGCAAGCATCAGCTGATAGAAGAGATGTCATCAGATACTGTGGAAACAGCTGTTAAAATATAGCTCGGTTCTTATTTACACTGTCACTGTCCTGCTTTTGTGATGCAGGTTTTGATCCAGTTTCATATTTTGCTGTTGACCAGCCCAGCACTTCAAGGAATGAGAGATCCCTTCGGCCATGGAATGGACCTTTGAAGGAACTGATCGCCTGTGAACCTTACATAGCAATTAGTTTACTTTTTGTCTGTCTAAAGGCAATTGTGTGCTTCTTCCCTGTGATCTTTGCTCACCTCAGAGCCTTCTGGGTTTCACTTGCTTGGCGACTGAACTTGGGGATCTTGGGCGAATGGAGCCAGCTTTTGGAGCGTGCACGGCATGTCTTTGATATCAAGAAGCTGTGGAGCAAACTTAGGCTCTGCAATAAGACGAGGAACTTTCAGAAGGGGGCGAACAATGCTCGGGCCTGGGCTTCCTCCCTTGCTTCTGTCTCACTGGGCGAGTCATCTGCCTCCAGAGTGGCCTCTCTGGACTCGTGATTTGATCCTTGTTTAATCCATTTATGACCATGGGAAGGAAACAGCGGGTGGACAGGGTCTTCATGTTCTTAGGGAGCAAATCCATCTCATCTATTTTGTCGTCATCATGTATCTATGTATTTTTTCTGTTTTGGGATCGGGGACATGGGAAGCATCTAGCGTGTAAATTTTTGAGAACCGGATCGTTTTGTATATTGATTTTATGGTAGTCTGCATTGCTAGTGCAATGCGCGATCCATAATGAGTTTTCATTATAATTATCTTAAAGTCGAGGAATCTTTTTGATACATGGTTTGGTTCTTGAGCTTAATTATGACCGTACTATTATTATCATCACTTGCTATGCAATCGTCAGAAAGCTGTTCACCTACATGTACTTCAGATGTTTATTTGAAATTTATGTTGTTTCTGTTGATGACAGGCTTGATGCACCATTGCAATGCCTTGTAATCTCGTTGGCTGTGTTCTGTTCAGATCTAGTAAGAAGGTTGATGCAACTTTAGATGAAAGGATTCGGCCAACAGATGCTGTGCTGCTTGAATTCGGGTTGTGCAAGTGGGCGATCTCAGCTTAAGCTAGTTGTGAAGTCCTGTTAACGGTGCATGATATAAACCTGAAGACAACGCTTTCCGGTAATTTGCAGCACTGCATTATAAAGGTAGCTCTAAACGAGGCCCTCAATTAGCTTCCTCACTAAATTGAACCATCTGGTAGCCATGAGAGGAAGTGACCGGAGGTTTCTTTTGGTTAAGCACTAGTTGGCACGGCCATGTAAAGCTGAAGGTGGAGCGTTCAATATAAAACCAGTCTCTCGCAATACCGGCGGTGCACCATGTCCGGTTCTCCCATGGAAACGTGGTACATTTCGCTTACCAGATCTGTGAGAAAGTGGTGGGTGGTTCTGAGCAAGTGCTTTGATGCATTTATTTGATCATGCACGTATGCAACACGGGGCATATATTGATACGTACCCTATTAATATATATAGAGGTGGATTATCTCGGTTCATATTCGATTGAATCCTCGACCGTTGGATCAACGTGTATCTACATGTACGTGCTTGAAAAGATGCGTCTGAAAAACAAAAAAATAGAGCGCGCTTGCATTTGAATTTTTTTTTTTTTCAATTTTTTTAGATGTCTTTAGGCCCAAAAAAATTTTAAAAAAAAATTTAAAAAAATCCTACACCTAAAAAAAATAAGAAGAAGGAAAAAGGTGCCTGAAGGCGTCTATAAGTGCTTTTTTTCTATAGCTTTTTTTTTTTTTCCAGGTATAAGGCTTTTTTTTTAATTTTCTTTTAATTTTTTCGATCCAAAGGTGCCTAAAAAAAATTAAAATTTTTTTCAGGTACATGCACATGCTTGTTTTTTTTTTTAAGCACGCTTTTTCAAGCGCGTACGTGTAAATGCGCGCTGATCCAATAGTCAGAAATCCGACTAGATATGGATTGAAATTTTAATCTATCTCTCTCTCTTTATATGTATATATATATGAGACAAACTTAGGTAAGGTCGATCAGATTTAGGCTCAGATTCGGTCAGATCAAAACTAGATAATAGGATCCTACATTGATAATCCAAGCCATTGGATATGATCTACTATTTCAAAAATGCTTACACACCAAAAATCATATGATTTGAAGACTCCTAACATATGCATCAAGTAATCAAAAAATACTTCTAATTCAATTTTATTTAGACTATTCAATTTTTGACTACTTGATGCTTAGGTTAGAGATCTTCAAATAATATGATTTTTTGTATGCAGATAGTTTTGAGGTACGTAGTAGATCATATTCAGCAGCTTGAATTATTAATGTAAGATTCCTATTATAGAATTTTGATCTGATCGGATCTGAGTCCAAATTCAATTGACCTGATTCTAGTCTAGCTCATATATATATATATATTCAATTTATACTTAATATGATAATTGTATTAGTTTTATCAATTATTAAATTATATTTATATATATATTTTTTATTCTCATTATCTTTTAGTATCTCAAGCTTTTTTTTCATTTAATATTTTTTATTATAAAATAAAATAATTATTATTTTATATCTTAAAAATATTATAATTTTGAATTTTTTATCTTTTTGAATAAGTCTCAATAGAGGTAGCCTTGTTTTATTTAAAAATAATATCCTTCTATCTTTATAAAATAAGAAATATAAATTTATACAAAATACCAATAATAGTAATAATAATAATAATTTTTTCTATTTTCTTCATCATGGAATTGCCTTCAAATAGACAATTCTAATTCATCTCATGATAGCGATTCATCTTTAATTTATCCCATAAAAGTTAAGTTTAAAATAAAAAAAGCATATCAAGTGTATGCCAATCAAGCCAATAAAGCAATTAAATCTAATAAATAACTATTTCTATACTGTATAATCAATAACATATATTTTATAATAAAAATAATTAGTAGCTTTAGTTCTAAAGTAAAAAATTAAAAGTAAAATATTCTCATCACATATTACAGCTAAGTGTATAATAAGTAACTAATATAAGATATATAAGTGTATATGTGTATTCAATATTTTTATTACATAAGTATATAATAAGTGTTACATAAACTATAGTAATTTCAATTATAAGTATATATATAAACTATAGTATTTATTTTTATAATATAAGTGTATAAAAAGTATAAAGTGTTACATTAAATTATTATAATTTTATAAAATAAGTTTAGTAAGCAAACCATTAACCAACTAATATCTATTGTCCAAATTCAATTAGAAATAAACTCAAAATTATATTATCTATTAGTATTCTAATATCTAAATTTAATTAGAATAAACTCAAATTTATTAATTATAATGTTTAGACTCTAAATTAATAAATTATAATATATATTTTTTGATAAAATAAATTATAATATATTAAAATATCCTAACCACCAGTAATTCTAAACCTAAATCCCTAATTCTATTTCTTCTGCTCACAGTTGCTACCTCCAGTCTTGCCTCCATGCCGTCCAGCCCCACCACCTGTACTACACTGTCCTATTGCCTTTGCACCATCCAGCCCCACCACCCCTGTTGCACCGCTCCTATTGCCTCCATGCCATCCAGCCCTGCCATCTTTGCTGCGCCATCCACTCCTCACGTGAAGCCCACAGCTGCGCTGCCCTTGTTACCTTGCATTTAGCCCCACCACCCCTACTATGCTGTCCCTATTGCCTTCACACCGTCCAGCCCCACCACCCTTGTTGCATCGTCCATCCCACGTGTGAAGCCCCATAGTTGTATCACCCATGTTGCCTTGCATCCAGCCCTACCATCCTGCTCGTCTCGCATCAAGCCCTGATTTCTGAAGCCTGCTCACCGCCTCACATCTTGCTCACAGTCGTTGCCACTCTATTACCCCTACTTGCCTCGTGTCTAGCCTCGCTACCCTTGCTCACCTCACATCTAGCCCTATGGACTCTGCTCACCACCACTCCACCATCTCTACGTATCGCATCGCATGAAGCCCCATAGCTACACCGCCTTGTTTGTCGCCTCGGGTCCAATCCCGCCACCCTTACTTGGAAACATAGGAAAATAGAAAAGGTGAAAAATAGCTTGTTAGGATGAAGGAGATGCTATCCGGTTTCTATTTAATTTTGTCCTTATTGTGATTGCAACACTTCATATATAATAATTCAAAAATAAAATAAAAAATTATTAAAGTTACCGACCCTCTATTTTATTGACAGGTACTCCATAGATATTACCAACCCTACTATTCATTTGTTATCTTAAATTAGTATTAAAAAATTATATTATAGTTTTTTACTATCTGCATATCTTTGAAGTTGCATAGGTGTATAAAATGTTATAAATTTATAGAATGGTTGCTTATTTGTGTTTTATGCATAATTTTTCTCATGGTAATTTATTAATGACATCGGAAGAAATATTTAGCTCTCATGATCTTCAAAATGGAGGTTCTTCTCAAGGATTAGATGAAGGATCTAATCCTTTAATACCATAAGGAGCTTTCACTTTTAGTATAACTTTTACATCTACACCAAATTCCATGGGTGCTTCATTTAAATCGATTTCTGTGGCAGATGCACATAACTCAACTGTAAAGTATAGAAAGCAAAGAAGTGTAGTTTGGAATCACTTTATAAAGAAAAAAGTTAATGGAGTGGACAAAGTAGAATGCAATCATTGCCACAAGTTGCTTGGGGGGTCTTTGAAGCATGAAACAAATAATTTATATCAACACATAAAATCTTGTCTAAAAAAAAGCACAAAGAACATAAGATAAATGCTGTTAAGTATGGATGTTAAAGGGAATATAGTTAATCATGCTCTTGATCAAGCAAATGCAAAGAGAGACTTGGCTTCTATGATCATAGTATATGAATATTCTCTTTCGATGGTAGATCATGATCTATTTAGAAAATTTCTCAAAATACTTTAACCATTTTTCAAGTGTCCATCTAGCAACACTATAAAAAATGATATTTTAAGATCTATGACTTTGAAAAAAATAAAATAATGAAGATCTTAGAACATAATGGTAGTAGAGTTGCCATAACAACAAACACGTGGACAGTTTTAACCTAAAAGAAAGGATTTATGACCGTCACAGCATATTTTATTGATAACTTATAGACTTTATAAAGCCAACTTTTGAGGTACCAAACTTTTTAATATTTTCTTAGTACTTTTTTTATAATATTTTATACTTGTATAATTGCTTTTTGATTATGAATTATTAATTTTTTAATAGGTTTATCTATGTGCCTTGTCTGCATACTAGTGATGTTCTTGCTAAGATTTTGGCTAATTGATTATTAGATTGGAATATAGAAACAAAGTTGTTAACTATTACTTTAGATAACTATTCAATGAATGATGCTTTGATTAGTATTATGAAAGATAAATTGTAAGTTGATTACTTGTTGTAATCTAGTTCCATGTTACATATGCGTTGTTGTGCCCACATTTTGAATTTGATTGTCAAAGATGATTTGGATATGATAAAAGATAGTCTTGAGAATATAAGAGAGGATAGTGTAACATATTGGACTGCAACTCCTAAAAGAGTTAAAACGTTTGAAGAAACTATTAGACAATTACGAAATTTTTTTAGTAAAAAATTATGTTTGTATTGTCCAACAAAAAGGAGCTCCACTTATTTGATGCTTCAAACTGCTATTCAATATAAGAATATTTTTACTCAATTGAGACAATGTGAATATCAATATAAGTATTCACCTAGTGTGAGTGATTGAAAGTTTACTCAAAAAGTTTGTGAAAAATTGGAGCTTTTTTATACTGTTACTGAGTTATTTTCATGGACAAACTACCCCATTGCCAACTTATATTTTAGAAAAAATTATCAAATTAAGTTGGCTTTAGAAGAATGGTTGTTTGAGGATGAAGTAATTAATGAAATGACAACGAAGATGTTGGACAAATATGATAAGTATTAGGATGTTATGCATGAGATAATGGGTGTTGCTTCAATTTTAGATGTAAGATATAAGATGAGTTTGGTTGAGTTTTACTTTGAACAAGTCTTTGAGAAGGAAGAAGCTTCCAAACATGTTGATAAAATTTAGGTATTGTTAAATGATTTGCTGAAGAGCTATAACTCAGGTAATATTTCAAATGCAGAAAGTGTTAAAGATAGTGAGAGACAATCAACCATCAAATCAAAGCTTGATTATAATGTAGTGCTTTACTTTCTTTTATTCAAAGTACAATGAAAGTTATGGTTGAGTTGGACCATTATTTAGAGGATGATATATTGCCTTGGTTTGATGATTTTAATATTTTGGTATGGTGGAAGCAAAATGGACTAAAGTATGCTACATTGCAAACTATTGCTAGAAATATGCTTGCTATTCTGGTGTTCATGGTTATTTTTGAATTTACTTTTAGTACAAGTGGTAGACTTGTGAGTCCTCATCGAAGCCGACTCCATGCAAAAATAATTGAGGTATTGATGTGTGCTTAAAATTGGTTATTAGCTTCTAAAAGAAAAGATAAATTAAATTTGATATTATCTATTATTCTGTATACTTTTTACTATATTAACGTGCTTATCTTATTTTGAATCATTAATAGATGGATCATTAGCTATAAATGATGATGATGATGATGATGATGATGGTCATTTGGATTGTTTAGATAATAAAATTTTTACTTTGTGGTTGTTTTTTTAACGTTATTATATATATTTACTTATTTACATATTTATTTTTTTTTGATTACTTATTGCAAAGCCTACTATTTGCCTTGAATGACTTGTGGAGTTGCAGTTATCACTTCATGAAATTATTTGAAAGTTTGGTATTCAAGTTTACTACTTTTTCAGCACCATACTGAATTTTTTATGGATAACGTAATGAATTTAATGGTTACGTTCTATGTTGAATTGTAATTCTATTTTTATGTTAGATTTCTATAAATTCGGACTTATAAATTGTGTTCTATGTTGAATTGGTAATTCTGTTTTAGTTGATAACATGTATAAAATTATTTTGATTGTTTATTTTTTTTAGATATGGAACGGATATGGGTTAGGTATGAAAAAATGGATAATCGGTGGATATCCCCAAATCTATTAGGATAGAGATGGATATCTCTTTTCTTATCCGATCGGATATCGGATGGAGTTTGCATATAGAATATTAAGTTTGAATTTGAAGATGGATAATATAATATGCTATCCAAATTCTACCTGTTGCCATCCCTAGCTAGATTCATTATTAGATATCTTTGTTTGAACAACATTCGCCATGAACGGATAACAAAAACCTGATGCATTGTAGCACGAGGGTAACAGGGGGTCAGCTTTTCCACACGCTTGCTGGAGAAAGTTGGCTCGACCTTGACCCGAAAACCTTGAATGTGAATATAAATGGGCGACTTGCATTTGCTAAGCATATAGCTAGAAGCCGCTTGCCTAATTTGAATGAAAAAGTTACTGGCTTGCCTGGTTCGATAGCTAGCGGTGCCGGCAAGGCGGATTAAGCGGAAGTAAGGTTAATGATTATATACTTTTATATAAATATAAGTTTAAATAATTGAGTTAATACGCCAGCCGTATTAAGATCGATGCTTATCCACCTTGTGGTAAACCGAATGATCATCCATTTTGTTATTGTTTGCCAATGCTAGTGTTTTTTTCAACTTGAGGTCCTTGCTGGCGCTAATAAACCTGACCGATGACGATAGGATCGAATGGAAGCAGAGCAGCAAGGGGAGCTTCTCGACGGCATCTGTGTGAGGCGCAGCTTTGCTTCGTCTCATGGAGTATGGATAAAGTGTGCACTAAAACCTTATCGAAACTTTGGATCATCTGTTCTTAGATTGCCCGTTCTTTTGGAGATGTATCCGCAATCTATTGGATTTGGGGGTTCCACAATCTCACGACACCTTTAAAGGGCTTTGTATGAAATGGACAAGATGGAACTAATCAAAGTCTACCAAACCGGTGACTCAAATGCTTACCGGAGCGATCACATGGAGCTGCTGGAAAGAGAGGAATGCCGGAATTTTCCTCAACGGACATACGCATCTTACCTGCCCTTCTTCAAGACCTCTTCTTGCTTACTTTAATTACTTGTGGGTGTTTGTTTGCCGGGCTCAGAACTTGTACATCTTTCTGGCTCACGGATCAATTATCAGCGGACGCCGAATTTGCTCTGCTTCCTGGTTTCTTTCTGTGCACAACCTGCGAGCCTGTAAACAAAATGTTTCTCTTTCCTGTTAATGTTTTGTTTTGTTTTCTTTTTCTTTTTCTTTTTATTCTTTTCTCCTTACTTTTGTAAAATACCCTCTTCTTCCACTCGGGTGGCCTTCTGCCTCCCATATTCTTCAGGGGAAAAAAACAAAAAGGCTATTACCCCCATGTTTGCCACCTCATCTAATGAGCTGTTTTGATCGAGCTGAAACAAAGCTTGAGACTGGCAATTTATGTATTGTGTCACAAATTTCTAATGTTAGCATCACTGTATGATAAAATTTTTCGAAGAACGACTGGTCAGAGTTCAAAATCACAAACATCCTCGCAATTAGGAAAGTACCGCAGGTGTTACATCACTTTGGCGGATTGAAAGCTTCATGTAGCAAGATCTACATAAATGATCGCTTGTCCAAAATAATAACCAACCTCTGCATGGTAACAATAAAAATCATCCATTTCCGCATCTTTATTATTATAATCTGGAGTTAAACCGAAGACAATTTTAACCCATCTATTGCATATCCAAATCGATCCGATCTGAATGAGATGAATTTTATCTAATCCAATTAAAATTCGAAGTAGATATGGCCATATGGGTTCTAAAAAAAAAAAAATCTGAAGTGGATTTCGATCGAATATGTCCCACTTTGAATTTAATAAGATATAATTTTAATCCAAATCTTTTTTTCAAAATTATAATTATTTTATAATAGTTATAAAATAATTTTTTTATCCAATTCAATCTGATCGGATCCCTTTAATCCATCTAATTTGATCTAATCCATACATCTACTTGACCTAATACAATCCAACACGGTATGTGGTAGATATGAGTATAGAGTTTTTAATTATAAGATAGGTACAGATATTCGATGACCCAATCCATACTTGATTCGTTGCCGTTCCTAATTGAATCACTATCCTCTTTCCCATGTGAAAAGGGGTGAAACTATCCAAACAAGTATTCGATCATGGACATGTAATGACTTATACTTTTACATGTTCATATATAATTTTTTTTATTTAATCTTTTTTTTTTATACAAAAGATATGGTAGAAAAAGAAAAATAGCACTCACATGTATCTTCCTTGTTTAACAATAATTTTTTATAAATCCATCATGCTCCCAGTGTTATCATATTTATAATATCATGCATGCTTCTAAATTGTAATTGCATCTCCTCAAGTTTCCTTTCTATTCCTTTTGTTGAGATAGCGGTGATAATCCCAAGTTTAATAATGGAAGGGCATTATTGGTACTCAATATACTCGTGGTCACATCCACCTACAACCTTCAGTTTTTCGATTGGATTGTGACACCCTTTTCCAAATCATTTTGGATAAATCCCATCCTATTTTGTGATAACAAATAGTTAACCTGTTGCATTTCCGCAATGAACGTCTTTCACATTCATATCATGTAGGTTGCTGTCTTTTTCCAAGGCCCACATTTAAATCATTCTTCTTGTTATCACTAAACTTGATTTGATTTCTCTAACACCAAGCCTTAACTTTTATGCCCCTTCTTGAGACATTAATCCATCACTCAATCATAAACTTCCTTTTCCATTAAAAAAAAAAAAAAAAACCATGAATTTAACTTTCAAATTTAGACTTCATGGTCAATATGATCAATTAATTTAGCACATCATACTTACCTTTGAACTTCCAATATCATTCTGCCACCTGCTTCTCTAGATGCGTCTCTTATGATTATTTGCCAAGCCTCCCAATAATTATGAAGCAGGAGGCATGCACTCAGTTGCACTCAATTAGTCAGACTTTCCGGTGAGATGTCTCATTCCATATCTTATCTAGTCGGTGGGTCAGATGGTTCTACTCGGAGAACTAAGGCTTCTAACTCAAGTTAACTGCTACTTTCCGAATGCGATATGAATGGTGGTTAACCTTTTTATGACGCAAAACATTAGGGATAACGTCAATTCATTACATAGCATGCATGAGGTTTACCAATTGATGCCGCCCTGCAAGCAGTGCAAGCCATGAAATTGGATGCATTATTGGCTAGGAATTGCTGTTCAAAGGACTAGATTAAGATAAACTTTGATGGATCGAATTCCGTTATTAGGGATTAGGTCTTTTTGTTACGTGCATGATAAATGAGTCAAAAGGTTGCAACATGCTAAACATTCTCTTCTCAAGAATTGATTTCCATCTTATATCATCGAATTATGAAAAATAAAGGAGAAGGATAGGGGTTGATTCAGACGAGATTATGCACGCTTCACAAAGCTACCATGGGTGGCATGAGAAGACCTAGTGTAACATGAAGGTTAAATGCTTGCCTGAATATTGTCGATCATTTTCTCCTTCAATTTAAACTATTTTTTGAGCAGAATTGCTGATTGCCGTTTGGTATTTTAAATTATAATTTGCAAGCCTACTCTTGTTCCTCCGGGGAGAAAGGCTTCCATGAATTCTGGTCTTCATGAGATCATGAAATGAAGAACTCTTGTATAGCATCCGAAAGAATTAAAAATGCAAGTGGATTTTACTTTAATAATGTTCTTTATATGCAGCCCGTTCAAATTTTTGTTTAGCCAGATACTTGGATCGCCCATTTTCTTTTTCTTTTCTTAATGTTTCCCCAAAAGAGGGAAACGTTTAAGGCCTTATACCTCTCACTCACAATACCTAAATAAGAAGTACGAAGAGGGAATCTTCTGGGAAGAAAGAATGGGGAATCGTGGATTTGCAGTTTTTGGAGTTCCCTTATATCTTTATCGCAAAATAGCAACAAATGCTCATGTTTTATAAGAATTCTCCGAATTGAAATTTTGCTAACAGTAATAAAAAACAGGTCCAATTAGTTTTGTACCTCTGTTTTCTTTGATTAGGATGACTCGCTATCATCATGATTGTAACTTTATTCGTAATGTGAATCACGTGGAGAAGAAAAATTACAATTAAATCACGAAAGACATTGCTTTCCGTGCCACAAATTTTACGAGCGTTAAATAAGCGGATGATGGACGCAAAACACACTACAACAAGGCCTCCAAATGTTTCATTTATTGTTTGGCCATAATTTTTTTATGACCTTATTATAGATGAATCATGATAGTATTACCAAACGAAACTTTATGGCAAAATTTTATTTACTCAAAAATAAAGTTTTGAATTAATTAAATAAAATATATATCCAAAGAGGCTTTTAATTGTTGAGCGATAGCAATCTGAGCTATCGTGTTAGCCAGTCATTTAATTCCAAAGCTTGAATTGTTAAGAAATGGATTGGTAAGGTATATAATGCTTATTGCCGTAGGGCTCCAAAAGGTTGTTTATATGGCTAGAATTAAATGCCGCCTTGGGTCTACAGCATCGAAGGATATCTGCAAAAAAAATTCATACTTGTCGGGGGTATTTCGAAAGATCTTCTAAAGCTTAAGTTAGTCGGAGCATTGAAAACAGTAAAGAGAAAAAAAGATGAGAGTTGGGAGAGCAGAGAGAGTATCCTCCCCTTTGCTTGTGCCTATCCCTTCTTTTTTTATCCGAGGCTCATTTTTATACCTCTTTCATATAGAGATTGAGCCTGTAGACTGCTGGCTAGAATCTGCGAGTTTGTTAGACCTAGTACTATAGGCCATTTGGCTACTTTCTAACCTTTTGCTAAGGAAGGAATCTTTTCTTTTTCTATAAGTCAAGATTGTTAGTTATGGGCGTCAAGTGAAGGCTCCTTCTATTTGGCTGGTTGAGTTGGCGGTCCTTTATTTGCACCAGGTGTGACCTCACCAGATCATTTTGGATGAGCCTGAAAGGACTGTACTCGGTTTGTAGATTACTTCTCCACTAAATGCTCCCCACTTTCGAGTTGAAAGTGACTCTTTAACTTCGAACGAAAAAAGTTATTGCCTTGGTAGTTGAACTGCCGACCTGATTATCGGGTGCATCCTCTTTATTGTACTTTAAAAGAAAGAGCTTCTGGGGATTAATTGCCGTAATGCCTCATGACTCGTTATACCATTATTATCAGGGGATTGCTCTTGGCCTCATCGGGGCTTGCCACATGTTAGACAATGACAAGTTCCTAGGCATATTGGATAGATTGTTTCATGCGGCTCAATTGGAGAAGGGTGCAACAAAGAGTCGTGAGGTTTGTTGCTTCAAAGTCGGCCATGTGGCATGATGTGGTGATCTGATGACCAAATCTACACCCTTGGTAACCTGCATAAATAGACCATCTATTCGGCCAGTTTTCATCATCCCATTAATAGTCATTTTTTTTATCATTGTAATCGTCGGGAGAAGATTCTCTTTTCTATCTAGTAGCCATGAGGCTATCATCGTCATCTATCAAGTTGGCCGTGAAGAAGAAGATGAGCTTCTTAAAAGGGGAGTCCTCGTTTGAGAGGGTGAGGGGCATCGAGCCGAAGCCTCCTAACCCTGCTCCTTTGCAATTTGGATCGGTTGCATTTATGGCATCGGAGCCACTTCAAACTCATTTTCTACCAGGTTAGGTCCTTCCTCCCCCTGTTGGGTCAGCAAGGCTCGAAGTGGACCTTCCTTTGCCCAGAGGCAGTAGGGGGTTCGCTGGTTCTTTAGTGGGTATTTCTACCGAAGTCAGGTACTAATGCATTGAGGAGTATAAAGCTTCAACGAATCTCGAGGAGGAGATCATCGAGGCATCTTCTGTTGCTTTCATTCAGGACTTTGAGGACTGCAAGGCTTGCCTGAGGTAGATGGTTCTGAAGCTAGATCTACAATGCCTTCGTCCTGGGAATAGTGATGAAGAAGTCAAGGCATTTTCCTTGAATTGAGACTAGGTCTTCCTCCTTTTTGTACTTATTTTCGGTACCTCTTTTTTGGTATCACTCTATAAAAAAACTTTTAATTAATAAAAATATATTTTTATGATATGTACCTTTCTTATAAAGCTTTTTGTCTTTTGCAATACTTCATGTCAGTTAGCTCTTTGCCTCGATTCAAGGTTTGAAAAGTTTGGATGGGTCGGCAGGGTTGGTTTTCGTGCTTGAGCCAAGATCTCTTTTAATCTTATCTGGAGTACTTGCTTCGTCAGCATGCTATAAATATATCTTTTTGAAAATTGCAGACTCACTCGTGCGCTAGGTGCTAGATGGTGATTGGCATCAAATCACCTTGCGTAGATCAACATAGCAAAGAATTGTACAATCCAAATATTTACATTCAATGTTGACACTTACTGTTCGAGGGGGGGGGGGATTTCTGGTGCTTGGTATTGATATGGCCTTGATTATTTTCCATGATGTTGTGATGGTGTCACGGTGTCTAGTGTAGAAGGGTCATCTATGCTCTTCTCCATTTTAGGAGATCTCCCTTCTCAGCAAGTGTTCTACTTTGGCATGGGAGGTGCTGGAAAATCCCATAGCTCTGGCTATAGGGCTATGGCGGTGGCCATCTGGTAGCTTCTAATAAATTGTCTTTCCTAAAAAGATCTTGTGCCTTTCTAGAGGACTTATTTCTTGCATCTCCTAGTATGATTTTCTAGCCTTTCTCAAAGGAATATTCGAAAGATGGATGGATTTCTGCCAAAAAAATAACCATGCTATCCATGATATCCTTTTGTAGAGGTCAGTATTCATCGCAAAATGGGGAGTTCTACTCTTCCTTTAGGAGGTTGCATTGGCTAGGGCTCGGCTTATGCTTCGAAGACATCATTCGGACCCAAGCTCTATATTTTTTTTCTTTTATTATAATGAGTTTTGCTCGATTGGAATCAATATGTAAAGAATTTCTTTGGAATGTATATAGACCTTTTGAATGAAGTGCTTCTTTTGCTAAGAGTTTCTTTTGTGCATCATTTAGTATCTCTTCTGTTGATGTCACCGGCTCCTATTGACTGTATAGGATCCTTGGAGTGTTAGCCCCTCTTTTATCATGTTGCCAGCTTTTGTTGATAGCATGGGATTCTTAGAGGATTATCCTCCATTAATTTCAGTGGGCTAGATTATCTTCATAGTCGCTATAGTGGGCCACGATAGCTATAGTAGGCCACATTGGCTATAGTGGACCGAATTGGCTATAGTGGACCGAATCTGCTATAGTGGACCGTGTTTGGCTATAGTGGGCTAGATTGCCTTCATAGCGGCTACAATGGACTGCAGTGGCTATAATGGGCCACATCGACTATAGTAGGCCAAGGTTGACTACAATGGATCAGATTGTCTTTATAGCAGCTTAGTGGGCTGCGGTGGCCATAATGGACCATGGTGACTACAATGGGCCGAATCGATTATAGTGGGCAACGGTGGTTAAAGTGGGCCACATCTTCAACTTCTTTGGCTTCAGTGAATCATGTGGGTCGAAGTGTCAGCTCAGATGTCCTTGGCTCTCCGTACTTGTAGGGCCTCTGGGTGTTACGAAGCCTTACAGAACCTTTTGACCTTTCTTGAATGCCTAGTTGCTTTCAATACTCGAGCTTCGAGTAATTCAAAGCTTTACTCATGCATGGAGTTCGGCAAAGGATTTGATTTCCTCAATCAGATCATCACGAGTCTTATGAACTTCTCGTGGTTGCTTGGATGGTGCTGTTGTTAGAAAGCCGAGCCTTGTTTGATTGATTCTCAATCTTATCTTGGCCTCCTTCAGGTGGGTTAGTGATTTTATTTTTCAAAAAGTATTATAAAATAAAATATCAGTTAAGCTTTCATTATGAACTAAGATTGTATTTATATTATGGCTAGCTATCATCGGTAGTACGATGATGGTGTAGTTGACTTCCCCCAAAAATCAGGAAGGGGAATGATGCCCCGTGAACTCTATATCCCTCTTAGTTTGGTCTCTGCCCTCCATGCTACCAGCAGGGGTGGAGACGGTGTTGATGATGCCAGCCATTAATCGATTGTCATTATTCTCCTTATCGGGTGCATAATTTTATTGCTTCCGAATATACCTACCAAGGTTGCCTCTCCGAATCAAGGCCTTGATCTCATCCTTTTGTTGGCAGCATTCCTCGATATTGTGATCATGGTCATGGTGAAAATAGCAGTATTTTCTCTTATTTCTCTAGTCTGGAGGGGACTTCATCAGCTTAGGTCATTGTAGATACCCTTGACCTTTGATCTCCCTTAAGATCTGGGATCGAGGGATGGATAGCGGGATGTAGTTGTCAAACCACCAGGTCGGACTTCTTGGTCGGTAGCTCTTTTGTAGCTGGGAAGGCACCCTTTCAACCTTGGTCACTCGAGGATCCTCACAATCTCTCTTCTTGCTGAAGTTCAGCTTTCCGCTGCCTACTTGCATAGTTCTTAGGCTTCTTCCATTTGGGTATACCTCCAAGCTCAAGTTTGCAAGTCAGCATAATCCTTCGAAAACATTTTGGTAAGGGAGAAGACAAGGCATTTATTCCATAGTCCTTATTTGAGTGCTAACATCACCACTAACTCATCGAAACTTTGCACCTCAAGCATCATGGTGTTGAAGCGCATAATGTTGCTGTGTAGTGATTCACTTGTTGAAAATATGTTTCAAAGTCAATCGTCAGTCTATTGATGATTGAGCTATACTTTTATAATTGTATATGAATTATAAATTAATAAAAAATTTTTTGATATTTTTTATTAATTATTTTTTATCTTCTAATGAACTTCTATGTTGTGATAAAGTCTTTAGGATTATCTAGATTCAACAAAGAAGGATTTATCATTTAGTCCTTAAATTATTTGTGATCAAATGATACGTTGTTACTAAGGACGATAATGTTTATCGAGTGTAGATCGTTGTATACCATATAGGTTGATTGTTCTTATAACTAAGGAGTGTTGAGATACTGATATGGTATGCAAGTGAGATATATGGGTACATCTGTACTTAACATGACCAACTCTGGAGCTTTTCTCCTATCAAGATTAGCTTCGATGGAATATGGGTATAAGTGTCCCTTCGATCTGAAATCACCATGATAACTTTCAAGAAACTCACTATGCTTTGGTGCCGAACTATCTAAATTTTTAATTCAGTGATGGAAGATTTTTGGATACAGTCAAGTACTTAAGAAGTCAGTGTGTGTATCAAGATGGGATTGACCACTTTTGGATTCAAGAATTGTGTTAAATGATATTTCAATTTAGCAAAGCCTTGGCCAGGGTAGTCCTTATGAGGGGTCACAAAACTAATTACTTTGAGATATGATTTAGATGTATCTTTTAGGATTGATAGTCAAACCCTAAAGTCATCCTGTGCATAAAGGTTAAAGGGATGAATTATATGGTAACCATATTCGCGTTAGTTCTGATTATTGTGATTACGACTATTCGACCTATCTAGATGTTGGGTATCATTACTAGATGATCACTTTGATTAATATAAAAAATGGTTCTTGTGTTACCGACTTAGGTTCGAACCTGCAAAGTCACACACACTAGAGGTTTCTACTTGATCTGTTGGCTGTGGTCAAGGTCCCACTAGACTGGGACTCTTCGACCAAATATTCTATAGCATTAGGACATTGAGTCCTACTTATCTAAAACTCTCTGATCAAGAGTATGGACTCTATGATCGCAAGTTTCATTTATTTCAGACATCGGAGTCAAGAGTTCCACTGGATTGAGACTCTTCGATTAGAATTTCATATCGATGAACTCTATTGCCCGATGACCTATCGAATTTGGACTCTGATTTTATGAGAGATTTTATTAATAATTTGATTTCTAATTAACTCAATTTAATTGAGTAATTATTTTTGATTCAAGTTCAATTGAATTAGGTTCAGTTAGGTTTGACCCGATTAGGTTATGAGATGACCTAATCACCGAGGAGATTTGATCCCTGATTTGATCAGAGGTTGGACTCGATCAATTTCTGATTTTATTAGAATTTAATTGAGCCTAATTAAGCCTAATTATATTAGATTTAATCTAGTCTAATTGGCTCTAACTAATTTTGATTAGGTTGGTTCAGTTGGTTGAAGTTTAGAATTCAAAGACTAGTTTGACTAGTCTTCCCATGCGCCATATTTAACCCCACACCCCATTTAAATTCATTCATACCTTTTTTCCCACACACATAAGAGGTTTTGACTGATCTTTCCACATCCTCAAGGGATAAGATATGGTCAGTTGCCATCCAAATTCAAAAAGAGTTTGAATTTGGATCAGCAACAACCATATCTTATCCCTATGCCACCTAAACTTTTGTGTGCCTATTATCTCCACGTGAAAGGGGTTTCTTGTGGACTTTTCTTTGCTCAAGAGTGGGCGCACAACTCCTTTCCACATCCCAATTAAGTTTAAATTCAGTTGGTTGAAGTTTTGGATTAAAATGAGGTTTGAATTCAAAACTAGCAACCAACTTGTTCTCATCTTCCCATGCATATGTGACACTGTTTGGCGCAAAATAAAAAGGAGAGATTTTTGGGATGTGTGCGATTAATCTAAAAGGAAGTAGAGGATTTTTTTGAGCCTTGGTGTGCATGAGAAAAGTATTTTAAAATTCTCGAAGAGAAAAAAAATTAGAGAGGGGGTAGCATAGGGTTTTCATTGAGTGCAGCCCTAAGTATTTGACCTAGAATTCAGGAAGATATTGCATGAGCTACGAGCGTCCAAAGCCTATGAAACTTTAGAGAGAACCTCCTATGCCTCTCTACTATGTCTACCAGCAATTCAAAGTATCCGTGAAGCCCATAGACGAAGATCAAAGTCGTTTGATCAAAATAGTCCCTAAAAGACTCCGATGTTGAGCTAGCACTCACGGAAAGTCGATCAGGATTAGGAGCCTCGTGTGGACGATATTGTTAGATATGTATGTCTTGAAGTCAGAATTGACTGACACTTATAATACACTTATAAGGACAAAGTTATAATTTTGACTATAAATAATAAAATAGATTATTTTCTATCATATATGTATATTTAGTGTCTGTGATACATTCCTTGAGTTAATGGTAATGATAATTCTTATTTTTAAGAGTTAAAAATTTAAGATAAAATTTTTTATTATTAACTCATAAAATGCTCCTAACCGTAGGATCATCATGAGGATGGTGATTGATCTGGAAGGTTAGTGTACAATCGCTTCTTTATAGAAGATTAGTCTTAAGTCTACGGTGTAGAGACACCAGAGCGAAAGTATAGGTACTCATTAGAGAATGAGGGCACTGAGTGTGATCACCTGGAGTAGTCATAAGGAAGTCTACCTTCTCGTCGATGACTGACTCGATGCTGTAGTGGTGTGTCTAGTTCTTTGATCTGAGGTACATCGACAGTTCACCTTAAGGGTGTTATAGTTTGACTATACCATGACTCAATCTCCTAGCCATTCAGAATCTTGAGGTGTATATTGGCTATAGCATGTTCATTGTAGGAATTGGATCGCACCAAAATAAAATCTATCTACCTCGATGGATGAGAAGCAGCCCGATGATGATCATGAGAATCAAGTCCATAAGCCCATGGCCATGACAGAGAGTGAAATAATAGAAATAATTTTCATTAAGGTTTTCACATCGGACTTGAATCAAATGATTAAATTATATGATAGAAATTAGGGTTTGACGAGTTTACCTTAAACCTAATCTGATCGACGCTCAAGATAGAAGAACTTAATCATACAAGTAGCTGCATCGAGAGATTCATTTTCAATTTTTGATGGGTTGCCACCATATACTGCTAGGTGTCATTGATGGATTTTGGAAGTAATTAGAATGATTTTGATGATCAATCATTCTAAGTTGTCTGAATCAGAAGAGTTCTGATCTATCGAAAGAAATTTCGATGATGTCGATGATAGAGATCATGACATATCCCATTACCATATAGAACTGAACCTAACTGGATCACACAAACAAGAATTTGGATCTGGATATCATCAATTGGACTAACCCAGTTCAATTGATTTGAATAAAATTTAATTAGGTTCAAAAAAATCATGCTAGCACACGATTGAGCCTAACGTTCTTCTTTTTCTATTATTAAAAGTTGTCTCAACTGAGCCAAATGAGTTTGTGTTCACTCAGATACCTTTACCTAGTCTGACTAGAGCTTGTCCAAGTTAGAAAAGGGTTGTTTTAATTTATGAGATAAATTTAAAATAACACCTACCATTTTTCATCACCTGCTAATTCTTGTCCTTTGACTTGGTCAAACGTTGACCTTTGACCCTTGGACATCTGCCCATGTGTCATGCACTTATTAAAGAGTAGATAGGGGCTTGTCCGCTCCCTAAAAATTAGAAAGAAGGAGGTGCATGCCTAGGATGGCGTGCGCCCATGTATAGGGATGTCTAGAGTTTCATACGGATGGAACTCCATGTTGCTTCTTGGATTCAAACTAAGTGACCCTCATCTATAGACTTTGACCAGTCTTAGGTGCCATCTAAGGATGAATCTATGGGTCTCTCATCTGATTAGATCAGATGATGTCATCCCACCAATCAAATTTAAATCGATTGTATGAAGCAACGTAATTGGCTGGGGTGATGTGGCACTGCATGGCGCAGCAGGATCTATATAAAGACCTGTCTGCACCCACTTTTCAGAGACTCCTCTCTTAGCCATGCCCCAAGACTGTCCCTCTCCCTTCTCCATGTCATCTTTTGGCCATCTCTCTCCTCTCCACACCTAAGAAAAATTGGGCTTCAGATTAGTGCGATTCAGACAAGAAAAGGCTGACGAGAAAGGAAGAAGGCAACACTGCTATAGAGACGACTGCTGATCCTCAAAAGAAGTTTCGAAGATCCTCCAAATCAGATCTAGATCGAATTTTTGAAAAAAAAAAGGAGAAGAAGAAGATCTCTAGATCCAGTCCGAGGGAATACCAGTAGAGGCCAGATGCTTGCGTGGCTAGATCTAGAACCTCAGGGCTTCAACAAGATCATCAATGGATAATTAGATTATCCAGAATCAAGATAAAATTAATTTTAATTTAATTTAATTTAATTTTTTAGTTTATCAAATTATAAAATTAGATCTAAAAAATATCAGATCTGATTAGAATCTAAGAAAAAATTTTTGAAATATGCCTCTCGATCCAATCAGATTTGAACGAACCTGACCCCAAAAATTTAGAATTTTTCTTCAACTGGTATCAGAGCCAGGTTCTTATAAAATTTATTTAGATCTAATTTAATTTGATAAATTAGTAATTTCAGATATCACATGAGATATAATTAGATCTAAAATTAAAAAATTAAAAAATTAAAATTAATTAATCTAGATCTAAAATGTATGAGATACATGACTAGACTAGGAATAGAATTATTCTATGTGTAGTCTAGTATAATCATAATTTTTATTTAATTAAATATAATTTTTAAATCTTTTTATTTATTATTTTTTAATCTTATAAATATTATAATTAAATTTAAAAATAAAAAATAAATTAAATTAATTTATTCATATGAGATATGATAGTTGCATGTTTAGATTAGTTGTAGAATAGTTCTAAAAAAGAATCTAGATTAAATTTTATTTGATATGATTAAATTTAAATTTAATTTTTTAGATGATTATGAGATAATTTAGATCTAAAAAATATGCATGATATGATGTATACAAAATATATTTTAATTAGATTAATTTTCTTATATGAGATATATGCTTAGATCTAATTAGTTTTGTAGATTAGTTGTATTTCTGATTAAGGTGTTCCCCTTGGCCGTCCGATCATAAGAACAAAGTAAGATTTAAAGACCCTATCCCTCATTCGATGGAGTGTTCTTATGATGTGTAGGGGTACTGTGCGTTCGTCCTTAATCAAAAATTAAAAATTTATTTTCTGTAAAATCCTAGATCCTGAAATCCTAGGATCTTATTTACATGTTTTGTTTGTAAACCCTAACTTAATTGAGAATTAAGATTATGAAATATCAATTAGATCTAAAATTCAGAATTTTAGATCTAAGACATATTCATAAAATTGGGTTCGGACTTGGGTAGCTCAATTAGGTCTAAGCGGTTGATCAAACTGAATCAAGAGTTGGTTAAATGGAATCAACAATGCTTAAATTGACCAACCTAATAGGATTAAATCTGGGTCAAGATCGAGTCACATGAGTGATCGATCAAGCTAAGACCTAATTAGGCTCAGTGGTTAGTGTCTGGATTGTAGGCTAACCTAATTGGTTTTAGCTCAACAATTTGGTGTCTAAGGTAAGTCTGGCAGATATGATTGATTGATTTTTAATTGGAAGCTACTTGACTCGAATGCGTTCTTGTCGAGTTAATGGCATATCCCTTCCATCGATCTCACTTATCTGGCCATATTTATTGACTCAGTTCTGATCTGAGATGGTCAATAATCCGAGCTAACCCATGCCACTAGGTTAGTCATAATGGTTATGACTATGTCAAGTCTAGTTTAATGAGACCTAAATCAAATCTTTCTAAGAAAAGATTAAGTCTAAGATCTTCCACCATTATAAATATGCGGGCCTTTTTCGAGATTGATTATTCTTAGCTGGTTACAATGGTTCAGTTACACCAAAAAGACGCAATCATATCTATTAGGCATTAGATGCTACAGACTGAAGGATGGATTGGGCTCAATATTTCAGATACGGTGAGAGACTTAATTAAGAATTTAATCTATGCAAATGGTAGGTTTGACTTAACTAAGAAATGGATCAATATTCCAGACACGGTAAGATTCATGAATTAGAGATCAAGTGTGGGTGCATCATGATTAGAGAATCATTAAACAAGAGTTGTCCACTCATTGGCTAACCCATCACCAATAACTATTAGGTGAGGTGATGAGTCAATTGGTGGGACTGCACCACCCACTAGAAATCATTAATCATGGAGATTTTTGCATCTTTATAGAGCAAGTATAGGGATCCAAAAAAATAGTGAGAGCTAATTTATTTAAAAATAAAATTTTTAAATAAATTGGTTAAGTCTTAATTATAATATTTAACTAGAAACTTTCACTCTCTACAGAAAAATGTCTGCATCCAATCCATTAGCACGAATCCTAGACATCCATAGATTGATCGAACTAAATTACAAGGATTGCCTCCGAAACTTTAAAATCATTTTGGGTTTCAAGAAGTTAACTCATGTATTGGACCAGAATCCTCCCACCTTACCAACTCGTCCATCAACTGAGCAGAGAGCGTCTCTGGATAAGTGGACAGATGAAGATAATAAGGCCAGATACTACATATTGGATTCGATGTCTGATGAACTTCAGCACCAACATGAAGATATCAGGACTGCTCGCCAAATGTTGGCTCACCTACAGGTGATGTTTGATGAATAGAGCCGTGCAACCAAGTATCAAATCACTAAATGACTGTTCATGGCTAAGATGCATGATGGGCAGTCAGTCCAAGATCATTATCTAATGATGATCAAGAACTTGGAAGAGCTTGAGAAGCTCAGAGTGAGGTTGGACTTGGATCTGCAGAATGATATAATTCTGCAATCTTTGACTGATGCGTATGGATAGTTCATCATGAACTACCATATGTATAAACTTCAAAATTCCTT